>LDKF01001749.1:2386-29041 GCA_001026735.1 Rotylenchulus reniformis
TATAATTTTCTTGGTATCCGACTGACTATAAAGATCAGACTGAGGGTTATTTCTTCTATCGTACACCTCTAATAAATGTGAAAAAATGATTTTTAAAATTATTTCTTTAATAAAAAAATTTTTAAATTGATTTAAATTTAATTTTAATAACATGAAAATTTTTTTTCGCGAAAAAATTTCAATATATAAAAGACTTAGAAAAATTCCCCGCGGGGACCCCGCGAAAATCTGTCCCCGTCCCCGTCCCCGCGAGGGTCGCCAGTCCCCGTCCCCGTGGTGACCCGTCCCCGCGGGGAATTCCGCCACCCTAGTTCTAATGAACTGGGTTCTATTGAGGTGTAGCCCTCTGTGGTTATGGAATTTCGCCCGCACCCCCCTCCTCCAAAAAGTTTTCAATTTTCAAACTATTTTCAAAAAATTCATGTTTCCTATTAATTTCTAGATTCGCTTGGGCTTTGGCAAAGCCGGAATGCCGGTCTGGGACGATTTGCGGTACAGAAAGAGTCTGTTCAACTTTGAGTGGGCTGTACCGGCAAAAGTGCCGGAAAAATACGATGGTAAAATTTTGAAGAACTTTTTGAAAAAAAATCACTAATGAACCAAAAATTAAAAAATATATATCTGCAAGTGTTATTTTTATACATATGCAGATGATTATTAGACTGGCATTTTTTAGCAAATGCCTCTTTTTCTGCAGATTCGGAATGGCATTATGCCACGTGAAACGCGTTTTTAGCTCCATGATCGACAGAAAACTTTGGATATTTAGGATAAATTTGATAAATTTCATGCAATTTCTGTGAATTTGACCCGTTAGGATCAAATTACCTATCCTTAAATAAAAGAAAATTTTGAAAAAATCCTAAAATTTTCTTAGGCCCCTTCGCGCTGCGCACCAAAGACGAACTTGCGGTGGACTACGACTTTTTGGGCGTCAACACGGACGAGGCGGAGGAGCACGCGGAGGCGGAGACGTTTGAGGAGAACGAAGAGGACGACGCGGACGCGGAAGAGACGGAAGAGGACGTGCTGTTCGACTCGGAGGAGGAGCGGAAGGAGCGCGCGGAACGCCGCGAGATCCGGGAGCAGGAGCGGGCGGAACGCGAGAAATACAGCGCGGAACAGTTGACCATGTTCGCCATGTTCGAGGAGAAGGCCACATGGGAGCACATTGAGGGCAGCCAAATGCTGTACAAAGTGAGAATTTTGATTTTTTGTGACGTACCTATTCTCATCGAATCCGCCCATATCCTATGCAAAGTGAGGATTTTTGAACGGTTTTATGACATTTTTTATACCAAAATTCAAACAAAAAATGACGATATATTTTGACGGATGTTTGAGTGTGGCCGGTTGAGTGTGGAAGCAAGAAAAATCGTGATAGATTGGCCCAAATATCTGCTATGAATTTGCAAAAAGGGTGATCCGAATTGACCAAGTGAGAAAAAAGAGTTATGGCCAAATTAAATCACAACATCTTGATTTTGGCCAAAGATTTGGCCCTAATTTTTTCATACTTAGCCAAACCGGAGTTCGGGATTTTTTTTTGTCGGATGACCCGAAACTCGATGTTTCACCAAAGATCCAAATTGAGTAAAAATCCGCTTTTGGAAGATTTTTTATATGGTCAATGATATCAAAAAAAAATTTTTGGCAAGGACTTAAATAAAATTGCTGAGGTTAATTGCGTGTAGTTCGAATTCCATTCCTTCCTAGAAGATTAAATTTGGTGAATTTTTTTGATACATCCGGCATTTTGAACTGAAATGAAAAATACCTTCTTTAGAACTCAAAATATGGAGTAAAAAATGACTACAAATGTATGTAAGCTTTGGAGATTTTATGGACATCGTCTAATGTATTTTTGTGCCCCATTTCCAGGACAAAAAGGACCCGGGCAACTTTCTGTGGCGCTACCCCAAGGTGGTCACCTTCATCGCCAACCGCATTTTGCGCGTCACCGACTGCGACAAAAACGCAAAAATTGGCGGCGCGGATGAGGCGCCGGCGGGCGCCCCATTGGACCACGGGCTGGACCGCATCGACCGCGCGCTGGCCGCCCATACACCATTCGACGAATTCTTCGACAGCAAACAGAACGAGCAGAGCAACCCGTTGGTGTACATCTTCCGCCGCAAGTCGTACAAGGAGAATAGGGTGAGCAAAAAATAGAATGTCACGGGGTCGGAATCTGATCAAGAACACAACTTCCGGTGATGCGGAAACAAACTTCTGGTTCTGATCTTCCTGGTTATGGTCAATTTCGATTCCGGGTTTGTATAAAAAGCAAATCTATTCTGATATAATCAACACAATTGGTTGATCCGAACATGGCCAAAACATTTGATCTCGATAAAAATTTTCAGACGATATACATGACATGGTTGGATCAGTCGAATGTTTTGAACCTTCAAAGCATGTTTAGACATCCGAAATAAACGGCTTAGTAGGTTATGCAATTTTCAAAAATGCAGGACGAAGGATTATGAAAAGTATAGAACAGGATCCTGCTGCAGAATTTGTAGGATTTATCTTGCGCCGGATTAATCCTTCACCAAGATTCTGTATAATCTTGCGAAGCGCAAGATCCTTTCTTGTTCAGGGCTCTATTGTACCATTTGACCCCCCCCCCTGATGCTGAACCGGATGAACTTCAGAATAAAATTGGCTACCATATACCTAAATCTATACAGATAATTTCCCCCTAACCGTTCCCATCTCCGCGCTAGTAAAATGATTATAACTTTTTTTCAAGTAAAATATAGAGAAGTGAGTTTTGTATCCAAGATAGCCTTAAATGTCTGCTAAAAACTTGCAAGTACAGCTATCCGATTTGGCCAAGTAGAAAAATAAGTTATGACCAGATCTTTGGCCATAACCACGATTGTATGGTTTAACTTGGTCATAACTTTTTTCTACTTGGCCGAATCGTTTGCTTGCAAATTTATAGGTAGAAGACATTTAGGGATATGTTTCGACACCAGATTCACTTCACTAGGTTTTACTTGTAAAAAGTTATAATCATTTTTCTGATTAGGGGGACGAACGGGAGGGGGAATGATGTGTACCCTACCTAAATAAGCTATGTATTTATGCGAATACAAAAAATAATTTGCAGGCCGCAAGTGCGCGAGCCCTGTTCCACTTGATGGCCATTGAGCTATGCGACCGGCAACAAACTGATCCGGCGGTGAAGGAAGCGTGTCGGAAGAAGCATGAGCCGGCCATAGAAGCGCAGCTGAAACGCATCGACAAGAAAAGAGTGTAAGCAAATGGAATTGTTATATAAAATTTATATAGATCTGAATATAACCAAACTATGCTATGGGTATCAAAAAGATGCATCAAATAGTATTGGAATAGAAGCCATAAGGATATAATAATAGACAGAATAGAGCTCAATAGAAGCCACTATCAATCACACATAGTACATCGCTGTGATAGAATCATATGTTAAATAATATATGGAACTAAATAATGCAGGTTATCACAGTCCATAATATCCGAAAAGAACCCATAGGATGTATAGAATAAATTGAATAATACATATTTTAGGAAATATATAAGTGTGTCGGTACTAGGACATTTAAAATCGGCCAATATGGCCATCAGGCTCAAACATCCTAATCTCGAAAATTATTATACCCTATATGCCAAAATTACAAAAAAATAAAATGTAGAAAAACAGCCTCATTTTTTGTTTAAACTGGTAATTTTTGAAATCATAAATATTTTTCCGTTTTTATGGATTTCCTAAATGGTATTTTTATTTTTTATACTAAAGGCCAATTAGTCAATAATTAAAATTTACCCTTTTCAGAGCGGAGCTAATGCAGATTTACCGCAAATACATGAACGAAGTGGTTGGAAGGATTTATGAGAACTTCAACCAGGTGAATTTTGTGCATTTTCTTAAAGAATTTTCGAGGTTAATAGTTGAAAATTTTCAATATTTTTATGTTATTTTTGCTATAAAATTTATTTTATTTTTGTTATAAAATTTATTCAAAAAACTGATATTTTGCATAAGATCTTTGCATAAGGATTTTTTCTTGGCCAAATAGTACTTATGAGATTTTTAAAAATATTTTTGAGGGGAAGACCCCTAATCGTTTTCGTTGGATCACATCCAAGGATAATTTTCCCGTAAATTTTTCGAAAAAATCAAATTTTTCCAATGTTTTCCAGCTTGTGGACCCCCTCTATGGGCCCGAGGATCTGGAAGCAATGGTGCCCTTCCACGAGAACAAGATGGTCGACTACACGGACGGGGACGCGGTGGAACGGGGCCTGTACTATGTGGACCAGCTGCTGATGTACTACTACCCGGAACAGCTGCTGTACATTGTGTACGGGCTGATGGGGATGGCCAAGCTGAAAAATGAGGTGGAAGTCCCGTTGGCGGTCAAGGTAAATGATATGGGGTCCAAATATTTGATTTTTTGAAATATTTTTCGGTAAAAATGCCCTTTTGAAATAGGAAAGTTGAAGGGCAGCAATTTCTGCAAGGATAGTAGAAGGGCAGAAATTTCTGCAAAGTAAATTGAAGATGCGCGGAAAATTGTAAGGCAGAAAATTCGACAAGAAAGTTTGAGCAAAAATTTCTGCAAGGATAGTTGAAGGGCAGAAATTTCTGCCTCGATTTCAGTAAAAAATTCCTAGGTTATTTGGTTTGAAATTCTAGCGAAATTAAATTTTCTGAAGAGACCAAGTTTGGGAGTGGTTCGAATACTCAGGAAGGAATTATTTTTTAAGCCTTTAAGGCTTTTTATTTAAGACTAATATTGTGCAATAATTGGATTCGGTATAAATACACCTTTTAAAGCATTTTGTAGGTGAGATAGGTTAAATGATTTCAATTTTTTTTTGAAAAATAGGGTTTTAAACTCCCTAAAACTTTTATGGGGCCTATAAGAACCAGGCATCCCTTTACTCGCGCCTTTTAGGTGTAACCTACATACATAAAAGCATTTGGTGCCAAAAAATAGAAATTGTTTTTATTATTAATATAATTTTATTATTAATATATGTCCGTCCATGAATTGGTCAATAGCCAAGGAAATACCGTCATTATTTTTTTCTTCAAAATTTTTTAAATATACCATATTTTCATCCTTTTTTAGCTTTTTGATACAAAAGAGGGGATTTTCCAGATTACCGTATTTTCTCTAATTTAAAGGTGATCTCTATTTTAAGGGTAGTCTCTAATTTAAGGGTAACTTTTAGAAGAAGTTGAAAATTTTAATTGTAATCTCTAATTTAAAGGTAATGACTGATGGATTGAAAATAGCATTTTTTCATTTTTTTTCTTTTTTGCAAAAAAACACAAATATGCATACGGACAAAGACATCGGTCGGTCCGAAAAATCCAAAATTTTGGGGTTAGTTTCGGTTACAAAACCGAAAGCCGAAAATACCGATCAGTTAACCGACCATTCCGATCTCTATTATTATGTATTACCTATTTTTAGCATTTTAATTTTTTCATTTTTTAAAGAATAATAAGCTAATGAATTAATGTTGTCGACATCAGTGAATGCACAAAAAACACACTGAAGAAAATCAAATTGGAGACACAGTGATGTACCCGGGCCCGTATGTTAAAAAACGGTGTTGCTTACCTGGAGTAAACTACCCCAAAAATCAGGATATTTTTTTAAGATACGGATTTACCCCAATTTTAGGGTAAACAGAACTTTTAACAGGGGATGCATCAAATTTGCAATTCAAGATTGGAAATTATAAGGGTAATCTCTAATTTAAGTATAGTCTCTAATTTAAGGATGGCTTCTAGAAGAGGTTGAAAATTTTAAGGGTATATCCTTAAATTAGAGAAAATACGGTATTACATTAATTTTTTTTGAATTTAAGGTGCGCTACGCACGAGTGATGTACGGCAACGGCAAAGATCTGCAAGAGAAGGAAAAGGCGCTGATGGCCATCCTTGACAAGCTGAACCCGGGCACAACGGGCAAATCACAGGTGAATTAAAAAAATCATAGAAAATCGAATTTTACCGAAGGGCCCTAAAGGATAAAAAATTCTGTGTTATGTATCACAGAATTGACCCAAAATCTCGCCAGAAACTTTTTTAAAAACCCTGTCTGCATATATTTTTTTTGAGCTTAGTTAATTTAAAAAAAAATTAGATTTTTAAAAATTCGAGGGTTATCGGAGGTTCGAACCTTCGAGGAGAATTAATTTTTTTCTGTTTTTAATTTTCACCATCAAAAAGATGCCCTGCAAACAATCGGCCAAAATATTTCTTGAAAATTTGCGACTTTTCTATTATTTTTCTACCGAACATAAAATTTATTTACCTTTTTGGCCTTTTATAATTACCATCTTGTTAATGGATTAAAAAAATTTTCCGGACTAATTTTTTTGTTGCTTAAGGAGAGGGCCAAGGAGAATCTGCAGCTGTCCCAGTTCCGGATCGCGGTGGCGCGCGCGATGGTCAGTTTGGCGGCTGCATACCTATGCAAGGGCACCATCGGCACGCACAAATGTGGCGATGTGCACGCGGAAGACGCGCGCGCACACATCGCGCACATCAAGGGGTGAATTACGCGCATTGTTTTATGAAAAAAATCTAAAATATCATCAGCTCTAACAAAAAAATTCAAAGAAATTCAAAAAATAAAAACGGAACGATAGGTAGTTCATAACGGTGCTGAGTCGTTTTGCAAAAAATATCATAATGGGCGTTTTGCAAAAAAATATCAAAACTCAATAAGTCCTTTAAAAACTTTTTTGTTAGACCTGTTAGACCAAAAATATAAAAGACAAAGTTGTGCAGAATTTTATGCTCTATCATCTCGTATAAATTTTTTTTTGAATTTCGAACAAAAATATCGAAAAAGGTCGAAAAAACCGTATTTTTTCGATATTTTTGTTTTTTAGACATTTTTGTTCGAAATTCGGGAAAAAATTTATACCAGAAGATAGAGCATAAAATTCTTTTTCTTTAGAGGACTTATTGAGTTTTGATAATTTTTTGCAAAACGCCCATTATGATATTTTTTGCAAAACGACATAGCACCGTTCATAACGTGTCCGGTCATTTGCGCGCCAGAGATTTGCGTGCCATTCATTATAACTCGGTTCAAGCACAACCTAGAGAAACATGTTTGATATCAAAAAATAGCGCAAAAAAAATAGCTACGAAATTAGCCCAAGGTTTGCTGTGGAAAAACTTATAACCGAATTGCCAAAACCGTGTATTTGGCCATAACTTTGGGGACTATGGACCAATTGGAATGGCTTTGGCTTACTTTATGGCTAATTTTTTGTTCTATTTTTACCGTAAAAAATAATTCTCTAAGTTGGAGTTTGCAATGTCAGCAAATGACAGAGCACCGTTCATAAAATTTTGTTCAATTTTGCATTCTGACAAGGTCAAAAAAAATTTCTGAAGGGCACTCTTGAAAGCCAAACATCCTGACAAGACGTTTTAGTTGCGTAAAACATGATACACTCGGGTCTTAGTCCGTCTAAGAAAGCTTCGGAAATGGTTGAAGTACCGAAACTTAATACATAATTTCAATTATTTAATTTTAAAACATAATATGCCCAAAAAAATTCAGAAAACAACTTAATGAAGAACTGGTGAACAGTGTCAGACATCTTGTACATCAAATTATTATCAACTACAACGAGCAAATTGCCTATGAAGAGGTAATTTTTTTTATGTTTTTATCTTTTATGCTAAATTAAAAAATAATAATATGAAAAATTAAGACTACAGGAATTAATGTACTGTAAAATTTTGCTCTTTTCAGTTGACCAAATACAGCACCAAAATTGTTGCGGATCTGGAAATGTTGCCAAAGGGCCCTGGCTTCTGGTCAAACCTGGGCTCCCAGTTCAACAGCTTGATCCAGAAACCACCCAAGGAGCTTGAGGAAGAGGTAAATGATGAATAAACGAATAAAATCCCAAACAAATTTATATGTTGTGGAATCAGAGAGCCAAACATTTGCTAAACATGGGTTAATTTCAAAACAAAAATTTATTTTTGTTTTGTTAATTTATGCCGTTTAGAAGATGTTTGAAAAAAAATCAAAACATTTGTTGCTCGCAAACTTTTTTTTATCGATATCCAGGAGCCTATTTTAAAGGGGTAAAAAGAAATCCAATTTATCCGGAAAGTAATTAAGGCTATAAGGGGAATTTTGGAAAAAAAAATAATTATTTACTATTGGAAAGTCCAAAAATTAAAATTTTATTTCTCTCAACAAATTGAACTGTGACCACCATCCCCACCGATGGGGTTAAAAATAAGACCCCTTCCTCTAATAAGCCACCCTCTGGGAGCTTAAAGTCCTTCAATAATACCCCCATGAGCTATAACCCATGCCTTTTGTGTGTGCAGGCCAAATCGGAGATGGAGAAGATCAGTGAGTCGGAAGACCTGCACAAACTGGAGCAGAATTCCGGGTTCGCGGGCAGTTGGTTGAGCAACTTCTGGCAAAGCGTGTTCCCGCCGAAACAAGAGGACGGCGAGCGCCTTCCATTGTCGACCCCTGGCGGAAGCGAACTTTGAGCTGCAGCAAAAATGCAGGCGCGCCTGCAGAAAAACTGCATGATGTTCATTCTGATCTATGGAGGATTTCATATACCATTCATTTCGCCAAAAAAAATTTTTAAATCTTAGCAAACAAAAAAAAATTATCAAATTTTGAGAAATTTGCAGATTATAACCAAAAAATTCGAATTTTATTTTCACTTTGGTTTGGATTAGGGCGAAATGAAAAAAATTATATTATCATGATATTATCTATACATTTTGGATGCCACCCACCCATTTTCGAATGCCGATCATTATGTTCAGAAAAAGAATGATTTTTTTTATTTTTGCCCTCAAATTTGCTGAGTTTTTCCATGATTTCCCTCGTGGTTTTTTTATATGTGAAATTTTTACCTATGTCCTTTAAAACATCTGCATTTCCAAACTATCTTTTATGTAATTTCTTCCAAAAAATTTCACATTTTACCATGTTTGGTTTCTTGTGCTGGATAAACATTGTTCATTGTATTTATTTTTATTATTAGGGTGTTATATTTATTCAATCAATAGTGTCAAAAATTTGGCCAACAAAAAATGAACATCAGTTTCTGCATTTTCAAAAGGCGGAAAATATGCCCGATTTTTTGAATTTTTTTTTTGATGCTTCGGTTTGGATAACCGTGAATTTTGATGAAAATTAAAATTCTAAAAACCATCCAAATCGTAATTATTAATTTTATTTTTTTAATTATAGCATTTTTCAGCATGGCCAAAACGGATTAAAAAAGATATGGTGGTCTTTGCTGTGTATGTCAAACAAGTACCGTATACGTACATGAACTTCATGAAGTAGGTTATGCGTTTTAATCGTTTTTTGACAACACGAGCTAATTTACGTACCGTACCCTTCACATATTTTTTACTATGTGAATACGTTATATATACATATATCACGAATTATAACCATAATAATAAATAATAATTTCATGGATGAGGAATAAATAAAAAAATTTCCTTATTGAATTCCATTCAATTGATTTCCACGATTTTTGTAATCACTTTGGGGGATAATTTTTTTCTATTAGCTTATAAAATTTTTTGTACTCCGCAACTTTATAGAATGTTCATAGCCGAAAAATCGAGAAAATATTTTAATTTTGATATATTTTCCATAAGTATAATGAATTTAATCATGTACAAAAATGGTTTGATTTCAGACTGACCTTTCTCCTAAAATGTTTACACATAATACATAACATATTTTCTTATTATGAAATTTATTTTTATGCAATTATGCGTACTTCCAGCCGATATTTTATCCGGAAATCGCCACCCAAAATCATATCCATGACATTTTTAGCAGTGCCATTTCCGTCCCCTGCTGTTTAATATACATAGTATGTAAGGGATGCCAACTCACCATTAATACAAATTAATGAATTATTTTTCTCTAATTTCTTATTTATTTCTGCAATTTTCTGCTTCCTTACCCATCCCTATAAATGTTTGTTATATTTTTTTACAACAAGGAAATAATAAAATATCAGACACCTTTTAAAAAAGCTATTTATTCGATCATTATGGGTTAATTTTGTATTTTTCAAAATTTTAGACATAATTAAAAATTGAATATTTGGCATAGATAATAGGTTGTGTTTGAAAAAAATTGAACCTCTCCAAGAATATATATAAAATAATTTTTTATCAAAAAAATAACAAGTTTTATTTTTACATTTATTTTGGGCAACACCGCATATTCTTGTGAGAGAAAAAAGGAATTTGAAAAATATTTTCAATTTAAAATTGAATTTTTTTAAATTTTTTAAATTTTTTTTTGCTAGGATATTTTTAATAAAATTTATTAAATTTTTTAAATTATATTTCTTTTAAAAAATCAATTTTATTTTTTATGATATGTATTCTCCTTTTTATTAAAACATTTTTTAGCCTAATAAAATTACAGATGTTCCTTTATAATCCTTCATCGGATAAATTTACCCTATTATTTCTCATATCAATCCATTTTATCGCTGTAAAATGTGCCGAAAATGGTCTTAGAAATCATGATATTGAACTATTGGAGGGTGACCACAATCGATCTTCTAGCTATGGTTAATTTTTATAATTTTTAATTTTCCTCCATTCTATATTTTGGCTATTTAAATCGTAAAAATTATTTTCTTGCCAAAAATGGTCTCATAAATGTTTAATTTGGTCTAATTTTTTTATTATTTAGCAAAAATGCAGCTCTAAATCTTTTAAATGAGTACAAACTTAAAAATAAAAAATATTTAGAATCTATTCTGGGCTTATTAGTTTCTACTTCAAAAAATTTAAAGATGATAGAATAAAAATATTTTTTGCTATTTGTATGCTCAAATAAAGTGTATTTTAAAAATAAAAATGAATAAAAATATTTGAAAGGGTATTTTTCGCAATAAAATATTTCCTCATCTTAAAAAATTCTATAAATCTTTTATAGATATCTAAATAATAAAATTCAGATGGAATTTTGACAAAACACAAATATATTAAAGCTGATTCAGAGGGTGTTGAACAAATGGCAGAAATTGGACAAAATAATGAGAACAGCGGATCATTGGAGGACGACCATCATCGGCAGGAAAAAGGTGCATTTTTAGTTCATCCCCCTCCCTAAATATCTATGGTTTGACCATTACTATCGCTATGATTTATGCATTATTAGGATATGAATATGCGTTTAAAAATTGAAAAATTGAGACATATTTTTCGGTAAGAAATGAAGAAATGTAGAAAAACTACAAAAAATAAGATTTTTATTGGGAAATAAAATTTGGAAAATTTTTTTTTAGTATAATAGATCAAATTGATTTTAAAAATTAATTTCACATTTTATTTTGGCTTTTATATACGTAGGTAATGCAATTATTCGTGAAAAATATGAAAGGAATAATTCTCCATAATAGCCAAAAGCCAAAGTTAAGCCAAAATTATAAAATTAATAAAATAATGGTTTTGAAATGGATGAATGCCATAATAATACAATTTTATTTTTTTAATTAATTTCTACATTTCAGATCACCATTTATCAAGCCAAGAAAGCACTCCGAAATCCCACAAATCTTCAATCGAAAAAAGCGAGATTGGTAACCATAGCAAATCGTCTTCTTCGAGCTCATCAAATGAATCAGAAAAAGATATTGCCGATAAAAATGGAGCAGGAAACGAAGGTATCTATGCAATTTTTTAAATGTTTTCCAATTGTGATTCACCTTGATTTTGATATCATGCAGGTTAAGCCCCCCAAAATTTTCCTAATTTATTTTAAAATTTTTGATACTTTATATATGAAGTTAAGAAAGGCTTTTTCATTTAATGTATTTTATTTACTCTATAAATTAGCTTTTTATTATTATTATTTTTATTTAGAAAACAGTCATGCGGAAATGGCAGCTCTAAGAGAATTACAAGTGTTACATTCTGATTCTAGTGCGACAAATCATAGCCGTCATTCTAGTGAAGAAAAGGAAGACAAATCAGAATCAATCAAAAATAATGATACTAATATAGAAGATAGTCATCAGGACTTTACGGAAACTTCGGCTAATGAGCCACCCAATGGTGAAGAAAATTCTGATAATGACGCAGAAATTGATCATTTAAAAAATACGCATAAAAATGACGCAGAAAATTCTGATTCTGTTGAAGATAATCAACGACAGAATACTGCAGAAACATCCGAGGATAATGCCGATGTTGATCAGCAAAATGACAACAAACATCTGAGTGCTACAGAACACGATCAGAAGAATGAAAATGCTCAAGAAAATCTGCTGAAACAGCTAGCGAAACAGAACAGTTCTGCTTCTGAGAGTGAAGAGGGAACAGAAAACTTCAACTCTGCTATTGCTGATTTTGAAAGCAAAGAAAGCAAATTTATGAGTTTTGAGCAGCTGAATATTGCAGAAACAGAAACTGGGCAGGATGAAGGAAAACACGTTGATTCTGATGAATTGCAACATGTTGATTCTGAAAATTCGGTATATCGCATAGTAAAATCCATACTAGGGCTTGAAAAATTCCTAGAAGAACTTAAGAAAGTGACAAATCTCAGAAAATTTTACTTTCAATTTGATTTACAAGGAATGTCTCATAGTAAAGCATACAAACACCGAAAACATATTAGGACCCCATGGGGTCTTATTTTTCAAACCCTCTGGAGAAGGGGGGGTCTATTAGAGGTTTTAAATCTGTCCGTTTAAATTTTCTAACTATTGGTAAAAAATACAATGAATCATATTCTATAATAGTTTCAGCTAAATTTCAGAAGCATGCTGTTTCTTCGGAAGAAGAAGTGAAACATGTTTCTGCAGATAAGTCGAAAAATGTTGGTTCTGAAAGTGATTTTGATAGAGAGGAACAAAGCAAAGGATCAGATGATGAGAATAATTCTGCTGCTTTAATTGAATCGAAAAACACAGAACCAAACAGTTCTGATAACTCTGTTAAGGAATACAGAGATTTTGGTCAAAATTTCCCTGAAACAATGAGCAAAACAGGCCAAAAAGAAGAAAAAACAAATAATGGTTCAGATCAGAATGAGGAAACCAAAAAGGCAGGAACGGTAGCAGAATTGCGAGAAAGTTTTGAAAAGCAAATTGCTGACCGGGCAGGTTCCTGTTCGATGGGCCGAGATTGTGAGCACATCAAGAGAAAGGAAAATGGAACGGATGAAATTCATACAGCATGTCAGAAATGTGCAGAAACACAAAATGATAATGGAACATCAGAACCGGTGAAAGATAATGAAAAGTCGTATTTAGAGGACATGCCAGAACCGATGAAAGGTTTAGCACAGGCAGAACCTGGCGAGGATAAAGTTTTAGGATCGACTAACCATGATCATAACAAAGAATTGGTGGAGGATAATAATGAATCAGAACCAGTGAATCAGAACTGTGAAAATGGTTCAGAATCAGAACAGACGAAACATAGCGATTCAAAGCATCCTTCAGAACCGGTGAAAGATGATAGAGATGAGTTAACATCACCGAAACATAATGAGAATCATTTATCAGAATCGCCTAACCATAAGGAAAAAGATCATTCTGATTCACCAAAAGCTAAAGGAGTAGATGCACCAGAATTGCCAAAGCATAAGGAAAAATATGACAAAGAATCACCAAAAGATAATGCAGAACATATATCAGAATCGCCGAAAGCTAAAGAGAAGTACGGATCAGAATCACCAAAACATAATGGAGAGCATGTATCACAATTACCGAAATCCAAGAAAAATGATGCAGAATCGCCAAAAGCCAGTGGAGAGAATGTATCAGAATTGTTAAAACATAAGGAAAAGAATGGTTCAGATAATGGAGATCAAAAATCAGAAGTGCCCAAAGATAAGGAAAAAGATGATTCAGAATCAGCAAAACATAATGGAGTGCATGTATCAGAATCAGTGAAAGAAAATGGAGACCTTGAAGCAGAATCGCCAAATAATGGTTTAGAGAATGTTACAAAATCGCCGAAACATAAGGGAAATGATGTTTCGGAATCACCAAAACACAATGAAGAGCAAAAATCAGAATTACCCAAAGATAAGGAAAAGGATGGTTCAGAATCACCAAAAGATAATGGAGATCATGTATCATCGTCATCAAAAGAAAAGGGAGAAAAAGTTTCAGAATCGACAAAGGAAAATGGAGTTACTGTAGCAGAATCGGCGAAAAAGAATGAAAAATTTACACCAGAATCACCAAAATATAATGGAGGATATGCATCAGAATTGTGGAAATATAATGAAAAACATGAAAATGGTGACCATGTTGTCTATATTCAGCCTAACTTTGCTAGCTTTCCTGATCCCGATGAAATTGTTTCAAATGGAGTGCAAAACAGCGGTCATAAAGTTGCTACAGAAATTGAGCAGGAACAGAATAATTCTACAACAAATGGTCATTATTTTGGTTTTTAAATCAAAAAATTTTATTTTTTAGCTTCTGCGCATTCATCAATCCCAAATAAAGAGGTATTGCTCGATTAATATTCGTTGAAATAAATTTTTTACATTTTATTCAAATAAAATTTTTAATTTTAAGGGGAAAAAATTATGAGAAAAGTTTCCAAACAAAAATAATAAATTTTGATCGATATATTTTTTTATTTTTTTAATGCATTTAAAATTTTAGAATTAAATTGATTAGGTCCAAAAAGATAGATTTCAGACCTCAAAGAACTGAATTTACTTATTTTTGGATCCTTCCGACTACATTTTCGGACCCATCGGGCCTAAAAATTTTCGGTTTTTGGACCCATCGAACTTTAAACAGTCCGCTTTTTAGACCCATTAACCAAAAAAATATTCTGTTCCGCTTTTTATCCTTAGGACATAATTCAATTTCGGGTCGCATAAAACCTTTAGTATGGTTTACTAGGCTCTTAAACCAATATTATTTACCGTATTTCCTGTATTAGACCCCCCGGGGGATTTATTTTTCAACCTCCCTCCAGAGGGGGGGTCTATTGCAGGGGGGGGACTAATTGCAGGGGGGGGATTTGTATTTCAACCTCAGTTTTGAAGAGGGGGGTACTATTTTTCGACTCCATTTTTGAGGGAGAAAATTTTTTGAGGGAGAAAATTTGTATAACAATCAGTGCAGAAATGTCATCTATTCACTTATATGCACTTGTAGCCTAGTGGATAGTGTTGCAGAATGCGTTCTCTATTCTTTTGGGTTCGAGTCCCGGTGGACGAAATTATTTTTTAACACTATTTATCAGACAAAAAATACTAAAAAGAATTTTTTTTTCATTAGCGAACCAAAATTTTTTTTATATTCAAAATTATGATGTATGGGAAATATTATGCTGGACAGCTAAAATTAAGATTACTAAAATACATCCCCAAAGATAGGGTCCCGGACCAAAATACACCCCTAAAGATGACGTCCCGGACCAAAATACACCCCTAAAGATGAGATCCCGGACCAAAATACACCCCTAAAGATGAGATCCCGGACCAAAATACACCCCTAAAGATGAGGTCCCAGACCAAAATACANGGGGGGGATTTGTATTTCAACCTCAGTTTTGAAGAGGGGGGTACTATTTTTCGACTCCATTTTTTGAGGGAGAAAATATTTTGAGGGAGAAAATTTGCATAACAATCAGTCAGAAATGTCAAACATTCACTTATATATACTTGTAGCCTAGTGGATAGTGTTGCAGACTGCAGTCTCCATTCTTTTGGGTTCGAGTCCCGGTGGACGAAATTATTTTTTAACACTATTTATCAGACAAAAAATACTAAAAAGAATTTTTTTATTCATTAGCGAACCAAAAATTTCTTTATATTCAAAATTATGATGTATGGAAAATATTATGCTGGACAGCTAAAATTAAAATTACTAAAATACACCCCTAAAGATGACGTCTCGGACCAAAATACACCCCTAAAGATGACGTCCCGGACCAAAATAGATGACGTCCCGGACCAAAATAAAGAGACTACGATAGCGATTATTACATTGAATTTTGAAAATTTTTCTTTTTCCTTATATAAAAAATCAAATTTTTGGTTAGTACCCCCGGGGGTCCTAATGCAGGGGGGGGGGATTTATTTTTCGACCCCCCTCCAGAGGGGGGGTCTATTGCAGGGGGGGGACTAATTGCAGGGGGGGACTTAATACAGGAAATACGGTATTTATTTTTTGCAGAAAAATGCTTCGGCCAAAAATCATCATACACTTAAAGGTAATAAAAAAATAAAAATAAACCATAAAAATTAATGGAATTATTTTTTCAGAAGCAAACTCCATTTTAGACCGGACCATAAAAGAAAAAACGATGAGTAGTTCCAGACGATTGGTAACCATAATAAGATTTTTTTAAATTATCCTTTTTATCAGGAAAATGTCGATCTTTTGGGCAATCTGAATATGGATAAAGAGAGCTCTTCAAAAGTGAGAAAATTTTGAAAAAAAAATTTTTTTTTTCTTAATTTAATGGAAAATTTTTGTAGAGTCAATATGGCAGTTTCCACTACAGTGGGACAACAAGTAATAATATTTATAAAAATAATTATCAGGCCCATCAAGATTTAAATAATTTTTTTATTTTTTACTAAATATATGCAGAAATCATTATAGCTGGCCTGGGATTTTTGGAATATATAATGAAATTTAAAACACAAAAAACATTTTTTTTAATTTTAGAAATTTAAATCGCTTAAATCAAAATATTTAAGAAGAAATTAAAATTTTATTAAAAATTATGATATATAGAAATTTGCGAATTGTATAATTTTCAAATTTTTGGCGCTAAAATTTTTGATTTGGAGCAACTTTTTAATTGATTTAAATGTGTATTTTATGGTAGAGTTAAAATTTTAGATTGTCCATTATTTCTAGGGAAATATGATTCTTTTTCTTGATCATTTTTTGAAAATTTTCATCTTTTTAGCTAAAAAAAGTTGTCATTTGTGCATATTTTTCCATTTTTTTGATCCATATTTTGGAATTTTTCCTAGATATTATCTCCGAAATGGACAATCTGATGGAGCAGCTAAACGGGGCTCTGCTTGAAAAACAGCGAATCAAGGGGCCACGGGAAGAATGGAATTGTGCCAAAAAGTATCCGTTCCAATACGTTTTGAATTTTGTGATTCGGCGCGAAGAAGTGGCATTGTGCAAGGCATGGGCCCGGGTAGCGGACAAGGTGGACCGGGTGCTGGCCGGCTGGAAGAAGCTGAGTGACTGGCAACAGCGCATGGGTGAAATTTAGAGTATTTGTATATGAAAATGTCAAAAAATTCGGAGAAAAAAAATTCAAAAAAAAATTCTGAGCATTCGAAGCTAGAAGATAAAAAAAATTTTAGCACTCAATTTTTAACACTTAAATTTTTAACACTCATTAAGCCAGATACTTCAAAGATACATATGTTATCGGAATTATGCCGATTTTTATTATGACTTATTTCGAATTTTGGTGAAATTTTTTTGAAAACTCCCTTAAAAACTTTCTTCCAATCTTTTAACAATTTAATTTATCCAATTTTTCAACAATTTTCACCAATTAACTAATAAATTTTTCGCAAATTAACTAACAAATTCGCTGTAAAATATTTTTAATATATATTTTAGAACAAAATTTATATGAACAAAATTTTTGATCATATAAATTTATTGAATTTTGGCATATTTTTCTGCATACCGTATTCTCTCTAATATAAGCACCGGTGCTTATATTTTTCAATGTCCCTCCAAGGGTTGCTTATATTAGAGAGGGCGCTTATAATAGAGAGCGTGCTTGTATTTTTCAACCAATATGATGTGGGCACGGATTCAAAAAGAACTCTAAAATTTATAACATTTCTTAAGAAAAATTGTTGGCTCAAGTCTCTCCAGTTTCCTGAAAAAAATTAAATTTTCTTAAGGAATGATATTTTTGGTAATTTTTGACCAGTTTCGTTATTATAATTCTCCAAATGAAATAAAATAAACTTACAAGTTAGAAAAGAATTCTCAAGGATTAATAGTTACACGAAAACTTTTTTTTCTACATTTTTTTTTAATTTTATGACCAAAATCAGAAAAACTTAAGGAATACGGCCTTTTTGCTGAATGTATCTTTATTTTATTGGACGCTTGTATTAGAGAGGGTGCTTATAATAGAGAGGAGGGTGCTTATATTTTTCAAAGCCCGCCAAAGGGTTGCTTATATTAGAGGGTATGCTTAGAATAGAAGGGATGCTTATATTCGAGAGAATACGGTAAATCTTTAATAGAGATCAGAGGAAAAAATTGAACATTTCCATAATTTTTATTATTAGGCGTGAATCCGTATGCGCTGAAAGATGCATTCGTCGTGGACAAATTGGAGGTGGAAGTTGGCCAAAGTGCGCATAATGTTCAGCAGATCATTGGCCATCTGCACAATGCCCATCAATTCATATTCCATGGCCAAGGCACAAAGCCGGAGATGTGCCGAATTTTGGAGGGTCAAAAATGGACCGAACAGATCAAAAAGTTCCAGTCAAAAGCACGAAAATTGAAAGGTTAAATGGAAAAAAAATTCAAAAAAATTTTTGAAAAATTTTGGGCCAAAACTTTAAAAATATTTTTTATTATATGATGGATTATTCGACATTTACGTCCAATTCGACAACTTAGTAAATAGAGCCTTTTTTGTAAATCATATGACTAAAAGATGAATTTTGTCAAAAAAAAAACAGAATTTTTGACCATATTTTATCAATGGATCACCGAAAAAAAAGAAAAATGAATATTTTTATTAGTATAAGCACACTAGGCTCAAAATTTTGCCAAAATCCAAGGCTGTGAGATTTGAATAAATCGAAGCAGTGAACTTTTTTGAAAACTAAAACTCTCTGAAATTTTCGACTTTTTGCATTCTTTTGCAGAACACCATTTTTGGACTTTTAGCAAAATCATAAGGCATAAATCATCATTATTACCGAACTTTTGTAATGTAGAATTTATTGAATTTTTAAAATCATTTTTTTCTAGAAATGAACAAAGACAAAGCCTCGCACCAAAACAGCAAATTTGGAAACAGCTTCCGATTTATGCGCAACAGCAGCAACAATAACAGCAGCAAGAAAAGTGTTTGGTAATCGGATCGGAATGGATTTTGGTTTTTTTTGCAATTTAGCTTTTCAAAACAATTATATTAACCTTTTAGATACTCGTGTAAATTACTCATAAGATAATTTGAAAAAAAAATATTTTCTTTTACTCTCTATATGATTGCGATTTACTAAATATTTTGGCACCTTCTTTATATAATAATCAAAGACCGGACACAGGTCGGTATTTCGATATTCAGTTTCGATATTTTTATCGAAAAAACCGACCGAAAATTTTTGGATTTATCTGTTTTCATATTTTTCGATATCGAACGACCGACCCTCTTGTCCGGCCTCTAATAATACCTAATTCACCCAAAAGTGCCAAAATGTGGAGGCACTTGTGCGGGGAATTTTTTGAAAACCATGCTTATTATTGTGAATGACAATTTTTTGTACTTTTGGCCACTTCTGGCATTCATTCAACTTTTATAAAATTATAATAAATTTCCTTCAAAAATTTTGGCATTTAATCTCACAAATATTATAATATTTTTAATTCAATGACATTTGAGCATTTTTATCGAAAAATCCGACCGAATTTTTTTTTGGATTTATATATTTTTCGATATCGAACGCCCGATCCTCTTGTCCGTTCTCTAATAATAATTCACCCAAAAGTGCCAAAATATGGATTTAAAACATTCTTGTTCATAATTCCAAAAGGTGCAGGATATTTTGCTATGTCTTTTTATTTTTTCCAATACTCTTGAATTTTACTAAATCCTTCAATCTATTTTCAGTATATCAAAAGGAAAAGCAGAATAGCTACCTATTTTGCTTATTATTTCTGGGAATGGCAATTTTTTACATCTTGGCATTCGTTCAGACCTGATAAAAATATAAATAATTTAGCATTATTGACTATTTTAATACATTTCCCATCAAATTTTTGGCTTCTCATCGAACAATAATTATAATATTTTATTCAATGACATTTTTTATCGAATTTATTTGGCTGAATGGAATTATTTTTTTTTTGTAAATTTTTGAATAATCAGCATAAATTGAGCAAAAAATATGCTAAATATAGTTTTTTTGCAAAAATTGTGTCTTGAATGAATTTGTATGATCCATAATTTATTATTGGTTTTGGAAAAAAGAATTCCAAAAATAAATATAAGCTCATTTTTCATCGATTTTGACCATTTTGCCAAAATTGCAAAATAAAATTTCCGATTTTCTAAAAAAAATAATCATTAATTTATCAATAGGTATAAAAATGAATGTTGAATAATTAAGAGCAAAAAATATTGGGTGCTATATTAAATAAAATTTTGAAAAAGCGACTTGTTCAATGAAAATTATACATTTAGTGAATAAAAATATATTTTAAAAAATTGTTTGCTTTTGGAAGAATATCAAAAAATTGAAAATTCCGAAAAATGCTAAAAAAACTAATAAGTTCTATGGGGTTTCCAAGCGCGTAGAATCAGAATATGATATCAGATTTGGCTCCTATGTAGAAGTTTGCTATTTTTCATTAATTTTTTCAATAATTAATTTTTCGATCCGAATGATCCCCTTAACTAATTTAAAACAATTTTTTATGAAATAAAAAATAAAAAAAAGTGTCAGACTTCACATGATAATCGATGTTCATTTTTTTATTTAGAATGAAGAATCTTAATCATATTTTCTTAAAAAGATAACAATGTTAGCATCGATCCATGGATCCATTATCCAAATTTGGAAATATTTTTTCATTTTCCTGTGTAGATATGTATTTCTTATTTAGTATTGCATTCTTTGAAAAAAAATTTAAATAAATGAAGGAAAAATTTTTTGAGAAAATTTTCAGATTTATACTTAATTACAACATTTTAATTTTATAGTTTTTTTTTCAATTTCGTGCATTTTTCACTATAAATTTATGATAAAATTTAAAAATTTCAGAAATTTATCAATCCATTGCCTTCCTCATTTTTCAACGATTTCCGAAAAAAATTTGTTTTGACATATCCTAGCCTCTTCGGATTCTACACTATTGATTGCATTATTAAATATTTTTTAATCCAAAAATAGAATTTTCTTTAATTATATATTCATTATCATCCATTTTAGCCCTTATAAAATGATCCTCAAAAATTATTTGGTCATTTTTTCATTTATCGCGACCAACTTCGTCGCTACAAGATGCGGGAGGCATTCTTCATTATCTTCCTCAACTTCTGTCGTTCTGACCAACGCATCCACCAGTTCTGGTTCTGACAATACTCAATTTGTCGATTCCGACAAAGCGACAAAACATGCGTTTTCCGAGAGAATAAAGCAAGTACAACGTTCCTTATCAGTGCGTCAAACTCGCAAGGACTCGTATAATGGCATCAAAGTGCGTCAGAACGACGAAAAGTTCATTATCATAGAACCAAATCAGAATGTTACAGAAATGGATTCTGATAAATCAAATCAAAATAGATCCGATAACAAGACCAAAAAGAAACAATCATCAGCTTCCGATAAGCTAGAAGCTTCTAATAAATCGAAGCAAAAAGATTCTGGTAGAGCAGCAAATCAGAACAGTTCTGACAACAAGGCCAAAAGGAATCCAAAATCTTCTGATAAGGTGAAACAGAAGACTGGTAAGCCAAATCGGAATGGTTCTGAAAATGTGCTCAAAATTGATCGTAGTGATAGCCAATTTATAAGCATTGAGCCAATTTATGGAGCAGGACCGCATCAGAACGTAGTAAAAGATTCTAATAAGGGAAAGCAAAACAGTTCTGATAATGGAGCCAAGAAAAGCACTGATAATGGAAGATATCATTCTGCTTCTACGATTGCGGTAAGCTAAAATGATAAAATATATGGCGATAAAACATGCATAATACCTAGGCTAACAATCATAAAAAGACCATATTTTTCCTGTACACTCATCGATTATATCAGCCGAAAATAACATTTTCGGTTTAATGTTTCCCTCCCTCTCACTTCGAACCTGCATAATTTTTTTTATTATTTTCAAAAATTTTTATCAATCATTTGAGGATTTTTGTCTTTTTTGGCTCATTTTTTTTATTTGACAGTTTTTTTTCATTTTTTTTATTTGTATGGTACAAACATTATTTTTTGAAAAAGTGCCATTTTCCAAGTAGTCGTCTTATAAGCCTCATTACGGCATGATAGATTTTATAATACAGGATCGTGTGCATTCCGAGCCATTTATCGGCCTTCAGCGGAGATCTAATAATGATATCCAAAATCATGCGGAAACACAGCAGAATACGGCAGAACCAGGCATGACAAATGAGCATCCAATGCTGAGGAGGGGTCGTTCGATGAGAACCAGAAAGCATGGCATTGGAAAGCAAAATATTTCTGCAGAAACAGCAGAAATGCAGAAATTTCATGCAACAAATGAGAAACAACCGACCGTTGCCGAGTTGTTGAAACGGTATGAGAAACAGAAGGAAGAGATTGGCGAAGTTGCAGATGCAGAAAAAGGCGAAGAAGTTCCACAAACAAAATTTGAGCGGAAACGCACCCTTTCCATGGATGATTTGGCCAGAATCAATCTGTTGCACATGAAACATCGTGCAGATGAAGAAACGCGCAGAAAATTCGAGAAACACGGTCTGCAAACCTCATGGGAATTTACAATCCTGAGAATTTTGAAAAACATCTAGCATTTCCAAAATTTCGAGAGACTAACATATAAAAATGGCCCTAAAATCTTCGAAAAGTACCTCTAAATTTTCTTGAAATCATCCTCTAAATTTTCGAGAAACAAATTCGATAAATAACCCTATGAAATTTTCGAAAAACGCCCTCCTGAATAAAGGTCTCCAAAATTATCGTGAAACTGGCCTCCCTTCGAAAAATAGCCCACTTATGTATAGCCCGAAAAAATAGTCCAACCCATAAAATTTTAAAAAAATCCCATAAAAACCATAAAAAACCATAAAAAACCCATAAAATTCCCTCCTAAAATATCAAAAATCCAGGTCTTCTTCATGAGTTTGAAAAACGTCAAACTTCTGCTGCTATTGAGAGCACAAGGACAAGCAGAAATAGCTATGAGAGAAGAGTGGTGTCTGTGGACAGTCCTGGTGCTGAAAAATCTGATGGCGAGATGAGGAGAGGTGCTCCCGGTTATAGAAATTTTTTATAATTTTTATAAAAAGGGGCTATGAATATTGAGAATTTTTGAATTTTAGAATAGGGAATAAATTTTTTTTCATTTTTAATTGACTTTTTGGCAAGTTATAAAAATGTATTTTTATTTTATTATAAAAAGCAAATTTAAAATTTCAAAAAATAATTTACTTGAGTTATAAGAACAATATAACAAATATTGTCTTAAAAATAAATTTTATTTTTATTTTTAATAGCTCCTGAAAAGAAGGAAATTTTTTTACATTTTTACGCTGACCATCGTCGCCTAAAATTATTTTGGTTAATAACTAGCTAATTTAATAAAATAATAATATCATATCATATAAAAAAAAAATTAATTTTTAATAATGGCCACAATCCAAACAAAATATCTGTTTATTTTTATAGAGTCGTCAATGGACTTCCTCTGGCATCTGGATGACAATGGCATTACCATGGAACATGCCAAAGTTTTTTTAAAAAGAAAAAGAAAATTTTGTTTTTTTATCAATTGATATATTTGAAAAATTTAATTAAATATTTATTTCGATTTTATGGAATATCATATATTCCAGAGAAACCCATCCAATGATCTGCCAAAGCTTGTCCATGGAACTCGCGCACATTCTGGACCTGTAATTGGCCAGGTATATGTCTATAAAATATTTCTTTTATTTTAAAATTTTGGACTTTATTTTTGGACTTTTTTATAATGAGCATTTCTCATCATTTTTTAGAATATCAATTTTAGACAGGAAAATAAAAACGGAAAAATGTAGAGAATGGATTAATATTTAAAAATTCATAAATTTCCTAAATGTTTTTTGATATTTATTTATTTTTATAGATCAATAGAGGCGGCCTCCTGACTCATCCTTTCACTCTGCAAAAGGAATTCAAAGAATCTTCGGTTGATTAAATTTAAAAATTTTCTTTTCTTAATTTTTTATTTAAAATAAAACCCCAATGAAATTATTCAATTTTTTAATATTAATTTATTTTCTCGGCAGCAATCAAGCTGTACTTTTTGTTGGGTTGAATTTTTTTTCAAAAATTTTCGTATCATATAGGGTGAACTTAATGCGAGAGAGATGATGTTACTTGGAAATTTTATTTTATTTATAGAAATCGATGTAAAATAGTTTCCTGTTAACCATCTTTTCATTATTTTTAGAAAAATGATGGGAACAATTTATTTTGATTATTTCAAAAATTCAAAAAATATTTATTCACAAAAAATACATTATAAGATTTAGAAGCAAATTTTCCAGAAAATCGGAGGCAGCGATCGTTATTTTGGTCGACCAAAGGAACCAACTGGAATAAAAGTAAGTATAATTTTTTCTAAATTTAATTTAGCGACTGAGTTTTTTGATTTTTTTTCGCGATTTAATGGGCCAAATTGTTCGCTGAAAAAGATAATTTGATTAAATTTTTATAGAGAACATTGTCTACTCATCAAACACTCCAAGGTAAACTATCAAAAATATACTTACAAGTAAGACCAAATTGACATTGCAAATTTGCGAACGAAAAACTGAAAATAAATTATTTAAAAAATTGGCTTTCCTAGAAAATTATGATATTCCTCCTCGAAAGGCCATTTTTCAAAAAAAATTGAAAAATTTCATAAAAACTTATCAATGATTTTTAAGGCAATAAAAGGCTTCTCTGTAATTTTTCAGCTGTTGCTTCTAAATTGAGCGATATTGTCAGTCGGATATCGTCCAGTGGCTCTTCCATTTCCAGACGATCGGTAAATCTAAAACATATCTAAAAAATAAATGCCAAAAAGTTCAAAAAATTGATGAAAATTTAATTTTTTGCATGTATTTATAAAAAAAAGAACATCCAAAAAATCGATGTTAGGGAGTTAAAAACCACACATTTTGGTCACAAGCTTATTTTTTTAATTATCGCTAGGTCAAAATTTATAAGATCAATAAATGCAGAAAACAACTATACGATCTTCTTTGAAAAATTTCGAAATCACTTCGTTTTAAGGAAAATTACAAAAATATACTAAAAAATTCGCTACAATAATAGGGCCAAAAATCTATAAATTTTTTATTAGCATTTTATAGTTATATTCTTACAAACTGCAAAAAATTAAGCTTGAACCAATTGTTTGTTTTTCCATTTTAAAGTCTTAATATTTTTTTTTATTTTGCTAATTCAAATATTCTGATGGCTACCATTCCAAATCCCGCCTGATCAAAATCCCGCCACTAACGAAAACTTTTTTGTAAGACTTGTTAGACCAAAAGTATAAAAGACAAAGTTGTGCAGAATTTTATGCTCTATCTTTTAGTATTTTTAGTTTTTCAAATTTTTGTAAAAATTTTGAAATTTTCGAAAAAAAACGAAAAATCGGTGTTTTTCGAAAAATTTCAAAATTTTTTGCGGAAATTTGAAAAACTAAAAATGCTAAAAGATAGAGCATAAAATTCTGCACAACTTTGTCTTTTATACTTTTGGTCTAACAAGTCTTACAAAAAAGTTTTCGTTGGTGGCGGGATTTTGAGCAGGCGGGATTTGGAATGGACGCGATTCTGATTTGTTCAATTACTAATTCAAATATTGAAGAAAAAATAATTATTAAATTTATTTGTAGAATGGTAAAGATTTGCTCAGCAAACTGAAGCCGGAACTTGAAGAATATGCGGTGAAAAAAATAAAAATTATTTTTTATTTTATTACTTAATTTAAGAGCATTTATGCTGATGATTTTCCTTATGGACCAAGTAAGTCCCAAAGCCAGTTAAAAATATTTGCCGATAAATATGCTTTTTTAGTTTAGTTTATTTGATTTTAAAAGTTTATAAAATAAATAAAAATGTTTAATGCAAAAGGAATGTCATATACCGTATTTTCTCTATTTTAAGGGTAATCTCTTATTTAAGGGTAGTCTCTAATGTAAAGGTAACTTTTAGAAGAGGTTGAAAAATTTAAGGGTAATCTCTAATTTAAAGGTAATTACTGATGGGTTGAAAATAGCAATTAAAAAATTTTTTGGTTTTATTATTTTCATTCTCAAAAAAACACAAATGTACGTGCATTAGTTAGTGATCGGACCAAGACATCGGTCGGTCCGAAAAAAATCCAAAATTCTTCAGTCGGTTATCTTCAGTTACAAAACCGAATCCGAAAAAACCCGAAAAGACCGATCGGTTAACCAACCAGTCCGATCTCTATTATTAGGTATTATCTATTTTCTTAACATTTTAATTTCTTTCATTTTTTAAAGAATAATGAGCGAATTTAATTAGGTAATGTTATCGACATCAGTGAAGAATGTCACATTTATCAATGCACAAAACACACACTGAAGAAAATCAAATTGAACTGAGCCCGGGGTGTGCACCAAATTTATCCAAATAGTCCATTTTATTTAATTTATATTTTATATTTAATCTCT
>LDKF01001751.1:6609-32319 GCA_001026735.1 Rotylenchulus reniformis
CGTGCAAAACCATTTTTTCGCCTCTTGGTAAAGACTTTTCCACCACTGTAAGACCATTTTTCCGGTCAACATTGATTTATGCTCAAAATGTGAAAAATTCGTTGATTTGCAAATAATTCTGTTATGCACTCAGACAAAATCAAAGAAGCCAAAAAATACAATTATTGTTCTACACAAAATTGCCTTTGGGTCAATGCCAAAATTCATTGGTTGTGTACTAAGCAGGCGTTAGACCCACACCGGAGACCTGTGCTTAAAGCACGTGGAAAAATTATTTAAAATTATTTTTTCTCCTAATTTTTCCATATATGGGCATCTAGTATTTTGGCTATAAGCATAATTCACCATGCTCTATTTTATCGCCTGAATCTTCTCTCCTTAAAAGCGCAACACTTTGTGAGTGTTCCTTGTCAGTGAAAAGACGTAAGGTTAAAAGAATTATAAGTAGAAAATTATGCCGGGTTTTCTGGCTTTTTATTGTTTAATTTTTTTTGAAAACTCTTTTCGTGCTCTAAAAAATCACATGAATCTATGAAAGTAAGAAATTTTTGCAATTTCAAATCATGCTTGAATTGTTTTTTTTCTGCCCACTTTTCATTAAAAAATCACACCATCAAAAATTTGGTGTAATATTTTTGACACAAAATTTATTCGATAAAAAGATCAAAGTTGCAAGAATTAATTCACAATATATCATTTTAATGTCTGCTCCAAATTCTGCTCTACAAATTCGGAATCTTGGAGTTCAACTTTTTCCGAGAAGATTAAAATTTTTCTTAAGAGCTTATAAGGATGCAACTTCTTCACCATATGGATACCTAGTAATTGATTTACACCCTGCCTCTAACCCTATTATGAGGTTACGTACGAATATATTTAAGGAAGATGAAGCAAAAACATTGTATATAAATCAACAAGATGAGTAAATTACCTGATAAAGTAATAAAAAATTTGGATTTTTTAAAAAAATTATCCAAATCCAGATCCAAAAACAATAGAGAATTACTATTAAAAGAAGCATCTTCCGAACAATTGCTACTATTAGTTGAAATTTGCTATAACATATTAAAGGGTTATTTTCCGCTAAATCTTAAACAAAAGTTGAGAATTTTGCCCCATGTTCAATTTGTAAGGAAACTAGGAAGAGTGAAAACTACAAAAAGTGCAAAAAACGTTATACAAAAAGGAGGAGGATTATTAGCCTTTGCACCTTTACTTGCACCGATTATTGCTGAAGTTATAAGAAATTATGGATGATAAATTTATATTGGTACCATCTGATTTGTACAAACACTTGATAAAACCTGACACTGGTGAAATTAATGTAGAAAATGCAAAAAGGAATTTATCTACTATTTTGAATAAAAGGAAATTGAATAAAAGTGCTCAAAATATTTTATATAATAATGAATTACGAAGATTTTTAAAAATTCGCAAAGAATTTGAAGATAAACCTGTCAAAGTTGAATTAACAGACGGTTCATTAATGGTATTTAATCCTAAAAAACAAACAAAACAGGGTAAACTTGAATCAGAAATAATAAGACCTGATAAAGAAGAGTGAGTTAGGAAGTGTACCCACCATTGAGGGAGATTATGATACAGCAGAAGAAGAAATTGATAGAACACCATTAAGAAGACCAGATTTTGAATTACGGGAAAGAGAAAAGAGACCAACAACAAACTTTTTATTAGAAAATAGAAGAACAAAATTGTTAAAAATTTTACATGAAAATCCAGTTGATTTTGGAATTGATGCAAATGATCAAATTTTAAAACGAAACGGTATACCATATCAAGGAAGTAGTGTGAAAGATGTTTTAGATAGAATTATGAATAGGACAACATTAAATGCTCCTTCCCCTAAAGGCACTCGTGTATTAGAAGCAAGATTACGTCAAGATCCACGAACTAGATATTTACTACAAAAGAACACTCAATTAGGTAGTGGATTAAAGAAAAGGAGGAAGAAAAGAATAGAAAATAAGATTAAAATTGCAAAATGGAATTGGATAAGAAAAAGAAGTTGCTAATTAAATTGTATACGGATCCAAACTCTTCAGCTTGTTATGCAGGAATGCAAAGCTTTACAAAGAAGCAAAATTAATCGACCCTACCATTACAAGAAAAGAAGTGGTTAATTTTCTTGAGGGTATGAGAACATATACATTGTATAAACCCAGAAGGATAAATTTCAAGAGATCAAGAGTGATACCCGCCGGTTTTATGACGGATGTTCAGGTTGATTTAGCTGATTTCCAAAAGTTATCAAAAAATAATAAAGGTTACAAATATATTCTTGTTGGAATTGATGTATTGAGTAAGAGAACGTTTGCAGCAGCCACAAAGAGTAAAAAATTTCAAGACATGAAGAAAGCATTTAATATATTGTTCAATCAGATGCCTATGAAACCTCATAGGATCTTTTCGGATCGTGGAAAAGAATTTGAAAATGTTGATATTCGTCGATATTTTGATAAAATGGACATTCAAAAATTAAAAGCACATACAAGTACCATAAAAGCAGCATTAGCAGAAAGATTTATAAGAACACTTAAAGGTAGACTTTATAAATATTTTAGTCAAAAACATACAATTACATGGATTAATGTGTTACCAAAAATTATAAATGCGATAAATAATACAATTTCACGTGTCACTGGTAAAAAACCATCGGAAATTACACCGGAAAATGCACAAGAAATTTGGATTAAATTATTTGGAAATGAATTTAAACCACCTTTCAAGAAGCCGCGGTATAAAGTTGGAGATTATGTTCGATTAGCTAAAGATAAATCAATTTTTCAAAAATCCTACCTTCCTAATTATTCTGATGAAATTTTACACATTTATGATATCAAGAGAGGAAGACCTAATATGTTTGGTCTAAAAGATGATCAAGAAGAACCTTTTGATACCAGATTTTATGAAGAAGATTTGACAAGGACTAGAAAGGATGCAGATACAACATATAGGATTGAAAAAGTGTTAAGAAGCAGAGCGAGGAATGGAATTAAAGAACATTAGGTAAAATTCATAGGATATAAAGAACCTGAATGGATTAAAGATGTAGATATTGAATGAAATTTCATTTTTTTTTGTATTTAAGAATATTTCTATTTATAAAATTTATCAATAAAGAATTATGTCAAATTTATTCTTTGTATTATTAGTGATACCCCCGGGTATGATAATAAACCTAATAAATTTCGTGTACATTTACCGCGAACTTTAAATTTTGAGGGTTATTGGTCTTGTGCTTTGCATAGTATTGTTTATACAAATTCTTGGCCATCGGTAGGTACTACAGAAGATCAATGGATATTTGTCCACTTTAAGAATGGTACAAAAATGGGAATAAAAATTCCAAAGAGTTCATATCATACTGAAAAAGAATTGGAAGCAAATATAAACCAGATTATTGAATCTAAAGCTGACGATATATTGAATAATAGAGAGAGAAGAGATATTCAGGAAGATGATGAAGGAGAATCATGGCTTTCCTTATTTTTCTATGAAAATTATGATGATTATTGGGAAAAAATTGAAGAAGAAAAGAGAATCTTTGAAGAATTAAAACAACCAAACGAAGAAAAAGCAAATGAACATTCCGTTGAAAATGATTCTTCGAGAAAGCGAAAGTTGTTAGATGAGCTTATAGAACTTCAAACTCAATCTCATTTAAAGAAAGTAAGATTGGAAGCATTAGAACAAGAAGCTAAGCGTAAGGATGAAGAAAAACGACTTTATGCTGAAAGATATGCTACTGACTTTTTAACCTTTATCCAGAACCTTCCACTTATCGACCAAAACTTGATGAGAAAAGATTAGAAGTGCTAAAGTTGTTTGCCGAAATTCAGGAAAAATTTTCAAAAAATAAAGATGAATCGGATATTGAGGTTATAAGAAGTGTAAATACAGAAATTACAATTTTAAGAGTGCAAATGAAAAGATTGCGTAGAAACTTAAATATCTTATTAAACGCAATTCTTCAGAAAGAATTGCAAAAATCCAAGGAAGAGTATGAGAGACAAAGTTGGGAACAGAATCAAGAATATGTTAGCGATTTCTATGAAAAACACCCATTAGATTATTGGGAAGCAATTGAGCATAATTATGAAGAATTACAAATTCCTATTAACAAAATTAGAGAATTGCGCAAAAAAACTGAAAAAGAAAATGATGATCCCCAAAAAGATTCCATAGAGAAGGAAATTCAAAAACTTCAACAACTTATTGAGTATAGAAGGAAAAGGTTTGCTGCATTAGAATATGAAGCGAACAAACGAGATCAGAATATTCCTTTAGCTCTACCTTTAACAAAGGGAGCAGATCTTCAGAATAAAATGAGAGCACACGCTGAGACAATTAAATTTAATGAAATGATTGAAGCATTACGTCAAATAAAATTTTTCTATCTGGAAGATCGAAAGAGATTTATGGTACAAATTAATAATGAATTGGTAGATTTTGTCCAACTTTCACCTCAAATAGGTTATATATTAGGATTTGAAGATGAATTACGAGGAGGATTAGTGGCAAAATATAACTGTGATTTGAAGGGTGGGGAATTAACAGTTTCTGCGTGTATATTAATGGAGTAACCGAAAATATCATCGTTGGAGATCAGTTAGCTTCCCTTTTACGTATTGTTGCAGTCGATGGAAAATTTGGTGATATAGTTGAGAAAATTTATGAGGCACCCATATATAATAAAGTGGCAGTGAAACAATTGAATGAAATTGAGATTGAGATCAGAACAAGGGAAGGAAGATTGGTACCATTTCAATTTGGAACAACTTTAATTGTATTACTATTTAAGAAATCTGTTGTATTTTAAATTATTTTTATTATTGTATTTTTAATTATCCTTGATAAAATGGTACATGAAATATTTGATCCCACTTCTGTAACTCTTGATGATTTTATTGAACAAATTGGGTCTGGAGAATTCAGTTATTTTAAAGGGATTCCTCCATATCAAAGAGGCTATGGGAGACAGAGAGGAGGAGGGTTAGGTGATGTGCTACGTATGTTATGGAGAGCTGTTCTTCCAAAAATTAAGAGTGCTGGAATGGTATTAGGTAGAGAAGCTTTATCGACAGGAAGTCGATTATTAGATAATATAGAAAGTGGATCGGTTTCCAAACCTGAAATAATTACAGAGGCTAAAAAGGGTATAGATAATGTTTTGGAAAAGAGTGGATTAGCAAGACAGTTTGGAACAGGAAGAAAGAGTATTAAAAGAAAACGAATTTTCAATGAACAATCCATTATTGGAAAAACAATTCCAAAGAAATTAATCAAAAAGAGAAAGAGATCTGACGCATTTGGAGGATTATACTAAAGATGGTCTTTAAGAAGATTGATCATGAATCTGCAAATTCCATAACATCTGCTTTATCGATTTTTTCTCTACCTCCTACAAATGTCTCAATAAGTAGTTCATCGGTTAGGGAATATTTACCATTAAACCCTTTGACGGATATTCCGTATCATTTTAAAATACATCCAACTAGTAGTTTTATTGATTTGAACAAATGTTATCTTTTGACTGAAATATGCATTATGAAAGCTGATGCTAATGGAAATTATGTTAATCTTGAAGATGGTGATGTTGTGGCACCAATTAATTTAATTGGCACAACCTGGATAAAAAATTTGAAGATTGCCGTACAAGGAAGAGAAGTGTTTGATGCTAATTCACTTTATGCATATAAATCTTATCTCGATACAGAATTATCATTTCCTGAACCGGTGAAATATTCTCATTTACAAGCTAGCGGTTATTTTATGGATGAAGAAGATCAAGATTCAAATCAGCAGAAGGGTTTTGTTAAAAGAAAGGAACTTTTCTCAGGAAGTAAAAACGTACAATTGATTTCAAAAATAGATGCAGATGTTTTTAATCAGGAAAGATATATGGTCAACGGTGTTGAGATTGATATTCAATTAACTCCAAATGATAATCAATTTATGCTAATGAGTGCTGCAGGAAATAATATAAATTATAAACTTGAAATAACTTCATTAAAATTATATGTAAAAACACTTGAACTAGTCGATGGGTTAGCTTTGGATATTCAAAAAAGATTAGAAAATAAGGAAGCAAAATATGTTCACCGAAAATCATATGTCAAGAGTGTTTTCCTGAGTCCTAACAGAACTGAGTATAATGCTGCGCTTTTCACTGGACAATTACCTAAACGTGTAATTATAGGAATGGTTGAGAATTCTGCTTACGTTGGTCATAAAAATAAAAGTCCATTCAATTTTAAACCATTTAATGTTCGATCAATTAGTTTGATGGCTAATGGTAAACAATGGCCAGCTGCCCCCTTTGAACTTGATTTTACAAATAATCAATATACTAGAGCATTTTATGAACTAAATGAAGCATTGGGATTATCTGGGACAACTGATAGCAATGGAATCACTCTCGAAAAATATCGTAAAGGATGGAAAATTTTTGCATTTAATATGACTAACAGTATGGAAGAAAATGAATGTGTAGATTTAATTACAGAGGGAACAACTTCACTTTCCATTCAGTTCAAAACACCCATTATACCTGAAGGAGTCGTATTGATTGCGTATTGTGAAATGGATTCTATCCTCATTTTGGATAAGAATCGAACAGTGATGAGTGACGTAACCGTTTAATCATATTTAAATGTAAATTTTTATTCTAGTTGTATTTAAAAATGATTTTATTTTACAAATTGTATGTATTTTTTCTATTAACAAATTTTTTATACGGTATTAATAATAATATTCAAATTTTTACATACCCTGTAATTACACCTTTTAAACCAATACCACCAGAAGAAGGATTTGTAGATATTTACTATAAATTTGTTACATTAAATCGTTCTACTTTGGTCAGGATGAATGAAACTGAGATTTTAGCCATGGTCAGCAGTTTAATTAATCAATCTTCATTATTTAAAGCTGAAGAAATCAATTCATTATCTTCTTGGCTTTATTGGATTTATCTGTGTTTTATATGGATTTCAGTAATAATAACTGGAATATTAATTTACTTTAAAACATTAATTAAACATTTATGCAAATTGATTAACATTTGCATAGAAAATGGAAACTACAATGATAAATCGGATTCTAGCAACGAACCGACAAACTCAAAATCAATATATAGGTTGTTTCCCCTGCGACAAACTACCAATAAAAATTCGCAAGTATCCAGCAGCTCTAATAGCTAATAATGATCCATCAAATAGGAGAGGAAGCCATTGGGTAGCAATGTATATAACAGAAAATGGACATTTATATTATTTTGACAGTCTTGGAAAGAAACCAAACGGGTGTATTGAAAAATTCTTAAGGAAATATCCATTAATCATTCGTAATAAATCGTTAATTAAATCAATATTAAGTGATTATTGTGGTTTCTATTGTATTTATTTCATTTATAAAATGTGTTCTTCTAAAATTCACTATAAAAGGACATATGAATCACTATTAGAAATTTTGCATCTTAATAAGAATCCAGATTTGTACGTATATAAATTTGTTAAGAACTTAATTTCATAATGGATGAAAATGTAATTGAAAAACATTCATTAATTCAAATAATAGAATGTGGCCATAGATATGTTTGTCCTATTCCTATTACAAAAGAAGAAGTTTGCACAGATTCTTCTAAATTAGCTACTTTGAGTAAATGGATGTGTGACAGAAAAGGATGTGAAGCAAAGGTTATTGAACATACTTTTCCTAATGGTTATAGTTTTATTGAAGTGAGAGGAGCACATAATCACCCTACTTATCCAGATTCTTATAAATTTGATGTTCCTTACCCATATGTGCCAGGAAAAAGATATCCTTATAAAATTTTGAAATTAATGTGTGAAGCTAAACGGGGGAATATTGAATCTGATAATCAAGAATTCCTAAAACATTTAGATGATTTATTTGATATACATCATCAGGGATTTAAACATACTAGGGAATAATTTTGTGTATTTAAAGAGCAAATTTTACTAAGTTAAAATACATTATTCACAATGGAACGTCTTGATACAAAAATTGCCTCAATTTTAAACTGCCAAATTAGTCATATTGCCGATAAACTAAACCATCCGGATAATCTACAAAAGGTTGAATCTTTCCTACATGGAAAGCAATTACAAACAATTTATAAAAATCATATCGGTGAAATAAAAGAATTTCCATTTGGAGGATTTACAAAAAAACAAATGGCCTACAATGGTTTTAAAAACGTCAGTATTGATCAGCATTTTTATATTCGCCATAGAATCTGTTTGCAATACCCTAATAATCCATGCGTCATTGAAAAATTTAAAAATGGCCATGATCGAATATACCCATTGGAACTTGTCAGGATTATTGAAATTCAACCAAGAACACCGTTATGCAAACCATCATGTAGAACAACTGGAGACAAAGAAAAAGATGTGAGCAATCACATAGATTTATTTGTTGACATGGATGACGATCAATCGTGGACTTATCGATCTAAAAACCCATCAAATTGTTCACTTTATTCACAATGGTAAAATAATTTTAATTGCATTGTTAATATTTACATTGCGATAAAATCGGATAAATATTTTCAAATGCATCCAGAATTTGTGTTTGAGATTTTGATCCAGTAAGATTAATTTTACCACTATTAAACACCATTATCGACACTTTGGGTTCTTCCATCCTGTAGACCAGTCCGGGAAAAAGTTCAGGTTCATAGGAACAATATTTTTTGCATTCATCACATAATTGTCCAAGTTTGATATGGAAACCTACATCCACAGAAGCAACAAGATTTTTAATTTGTATATCCATGATTTTAGCATCGTGGTATCCACACTGTTGTATCCGTAGAAGTAGATTATTTGCTGCTTCATGCATTTCTACTTCAGATTTTTCTCCGGTGAGGACAATTTTTCCTGTAGCAAAGATTAATCCTGTTGCACTAGGATTGGACAGTTTCATAACAATAGCATTCATTTTACGGGTTATTAATTTTGTTGAAGGAGAAATTATATAAATCTTTTTTAAGTCTAATTTTTGTCCAATATTAATTAGGGAAACACAATTATTAAATTTTGGTCGGGGAATTTCCAACATTTTTGATAAATGAATAAGTAAAAATGATTTGGTAAACGAATTTGGTTTGTTTGAGGGTATTTATACCCTGGCTACAGTAATCACGATAAGATATTGAATCGGGTATTTTCAAATCTTGTCCAAATTCATATTTTTGGAAATTTCCAATTTATCATTATTAAATTTATTTATTTTTCCATTATTAATTTTACAATATTTATTTTATGTTCAATTCATATTTGACCGGTTTTCTATCCAAAATTGAATACTTTGATTTATAAATTTTTATCGAATATTTAAAATTTAAAATGAATAAAAAATACAATAATATATGTCCAAATATTGATTAAATATAGAAATAATCGATATTTAATAACATTGACCAATGAAAAAATCAATGATTATAAATATTGATTAAATATTTATATTTTATCAGTATTCAGTTACAAAACTAACAAAAAATTCGTAACACGAAAATAATATATAAAAAATCATTATTTTGTACCAAAATCAATAATTTGAAAATTTGGGCCAACAATACCTTTGGTTACAATGGGGGAATATCGTTTACACATTTTTACGGAATGGATAGTTCCATCACGGAGACTGGGCCTTATAAAATTGGAGTAATCAATTATAATATCACTTTCCATAGTGTCATCTGCTTGTTCGCCACGTCCATATTGTAGAACGCTCTACTTGAAGGTGTCAAAGTGCAGCTTCCGACAGGCATCCGCACTCAGGGTGATTCCACGAACCTTCAGCACATGCTTCTCCTCCCCGCTGATGTTGTCAGTCATCCGAAGGGCATATTGTTTACATCCTCCGGAAACGAACTCCTTCAAAGTATGTCCGGGATACTCGTCGGACAGGTCACTTAGATGTGGGCCGGTGTTGAGTGGACATCCTTCACTGTTCTTATAGGCGAAAATCAAACTATCCGTGTCCGTGTAGAGGAGTACACAGTTTGGATTGGACGCCACCTTTTGCATTAGCTTGAGGAGATGTAATCGGGCCGCTGCCGTCGTCCATAGAGAGAGCACAATATTTGAACAATTGTGCTCTTCTATCCATTCCTTTAGCGGTGTGTACCGGATTAGGACGCATTCCTCGTTTAGTTGCTCTATAAAATCCACTTCAATTTTTGGGTCGTTTAGGAACTGGCGGACGACAGCAGGAGAATCCGATACGAAAGTTTTTGACAAGCCATTCCTGAGCGAGAAGCGCCCCCATAGGGAGTTGTTGCAAAATTTAGCGATTGTCCTCTTGGCCTTGTTGTGATGCATGTTTTCCCGGTTGATTTGGATGCCAAACAACTCCTCACATTCCCTGATATATTCCTCCTCCAGCTCAGGTGTGTTGATTTCCTCCGGGAATCCAGATGCTTCAGTTTTCATTTTCTGGAACTCCGCGATGTACCCCTTGAATATTTCATCCGACCATTGCTCTTCTGTTAATTCAATCGATCGGTAGTACCTGGTGCACTTGTACCCGTTCTTCAGCGCTTCGGCTAGTTCGATCGATGTAGCAGTGCTGACCCATCCTCGTTCTTCATCAGGGCTGACCCATCCTCGTTCTGACCCATCCTCGTTCTTCATAGTTTGGGTTGACATCTCCACTGACCCATCCTCGTTCTTCATAGTTTGGGTTGACATCTCCACGCGGGTACCTGATGGCGCACTTTCGGCAAAGCGGAAACAATAATCGGGCGTCAAATTTCAATGGCAAGACTGGCACAGCTAATCGCGGCGGAGGGACCACGAACACTTTGAGGATGCCGCGCACTGGGATTTGTTCGGGCCGGTGCCAGTTTACTATTGTATCCGCACCCTGTATGATATTGACGCGGAAAGGATGGCCTTGCTGATATTGTGTTGATGCATTGATGTAGGGGTAAAGCGAGCGCACATCTAGGTATTTCATCGTCCATCCCTGCGGCACCTCATAATGAAGTTTAAACGGCCCGGTCCTTCCGCCAATATAACAGTCCCGCAATTTTACCGGTCCCCTGTCGTGATAACGCATGTACGCCCCTCTCATTTCCGGATCCCGCTTCAGCCTGGCTTCAACTTCACATTCCCAGTAAACTTCCAAATTCGTCACTTTTGCCCGGATAAATGTCAGCCGCTCTTCGTCTTCTTCCCGTATTTTTCGCACACTCTTACCGTTGGGCATGATCTTCTCTGGGTCCAAGCGTTGATTTGGACAATTTTCGTGACAGTGCCAGTGACAGCCGTGGTATTCGATGACGGTGTCCGAGCCAGAATCATACCCATCTACTGTAAAACGGCCAATTCGATGTTCTCCTCTGGGCGAGCTGGCTGTCTGCAGATGCACACCATGTTCTTCCTCATACCATTGCAAAAATTTCAACGCCCCAGTGCTCTGATTATCCGTGCTGTCGTATCCTTTCTCGGGGACCAGTGCCAATTGTTCCGACTGCAGATGGTTGAGACGGAAGTGCTTCATCGAAGCGGCTCCCATGTGATGTCAATCCCTCCGTTCCCACTGTCATCATTTTCTTCATCTTCCATCTCATTTTGCTCGTAAAGCCCCAGCTCCCTATCTATGTCGTCCCTTTTTGGTGCAGTGATCTTGAGGAATTCTGCTCGAAATGCCATTAGTGCTTCAATCAATATTTGTGTGTCGTTAGTACAGTAGGCCGCCAGTTGTTCGCATAAATTGAATGGCTCGTCTCGGTGTGCCGAATACCACCGGTCAAATTTCCTCTGCTTCTCTGGTGCCATCCCGCCGTACATGTAGTCCTCCTTTGGTGGTAATCCATCCATCACTCTTCCGTAGTTGTCTTCTTGGTTGGCCAGATGTGGGAAAAATTCCTTGCCCTGCGTTTGTAGCCCAAAAGCGCCGACGAGCGCATCCAATTGCACCTGCATCAAATTCCAGCTGTCCCGAAAGATGAGTTCCGAATTTTTCTCGCCCTTGGGGATCCTCATCTCGTACAATTTGTTACCTTTGGTTATCATTTCCGGACAGATGTGCCTCTGGAACAGCTCCCTGTAGACCATCACGTTGTCAAATCGGCCGCCATAGTGGGAGAATACAACTGATGGATAGCAGCGGTCGAATTTGGTCAATAGCCATTCAACAAAGGAGCTAAGCGGATTGTCCGTCACTTGTTTACATTCTACTCGTGTGGTGGTAAAATCCCGGTGAGAGAAAGTAATGGAGCGCCAGTCACCACAAATGCGACAAGCCGGACCATAGCGGATGATTGGACGACCATTGTTGTTGGGATCAACGAGTGAATGCCGCCATTTATCGCTTTTCATGCACTCAGTGCAAACTACCACAGCCGAAATGAAGTTTACTTCATGAATTTTCCGATCCGGTGCCACTATTCTGTTCTGAGTAGTTTCACAATCAAAGGCAATCACTCTGTACGGCTTGGTCTTGCGGTCTTTAAATGGCTGAATGTAGCATCCACGCTTCGGGTTGTGGTAGGTGCGGCATGTTCGGCAAAATTTTTCCTCACAGATGTGTCCGGCGCGTCCTCCACGAGTGTTGTCCCGTACATAATATATAACACCACATTTCTCACATCTTTTTGAGTATGCACAATAATTGCTGTTTAGATGGTGTGCATAACAGTCGGCATTATTAAAGCGCTTTCCGCATTTTGCGCAATTGATGCGGAAACCACCCTCAGACTTACATGGTCGTCCAACTCCAATCCGTCCGCACTGGTAACAATGTGCCGAACATTGTGCTGTGTGACAGATATTGTTGTCAAAAGGACATTCGCAAGCGAAGCAATAATTGTCTCGGCCGAAAAGTGCGCAGCCCACTCCACAGCGGATGCCGTCAAAGTGTTGTTGATGAAGGTAGAGTGGGATGGCGATGTTAAAGTTGTCTGGACCGTATTTGAACTCGGGTTTGTAGTGCCCCAGCTCACCGAATATAAAGAGTTTGAAGCTATGGCCTTGGGGTGCATAATAGGTGTTCCAAAAATCGATAACGGGTGGTGCATATTGTGTGGCATTGTAATTAGGTGCACCAAAAGGAATTCCCACCTGTTCCATCAGCTGCTGAGCATCCCGTTCCTGTTGGTAAAGGCGATGATTCAGGTAGCGACTAAAATTCCGTTTGTCCATAGATTTTGTATGGTAAATCCGGCTGATTACGAGGGCGTAGAAAAGACAATAGGCATCCTGGTTGCGCACTTCCAATAAATTTTGCGGCTTCACTTGATGTATCACACCTTTCGGAGTCCGTTGGCCGCTTCCTCGAAGTTCATGTTGTTTTGGCAGAGCATCATGGTTGATTACCATGACGGTGATAGTGAACGGCTCGCCCCAAATTGATCCTTCCTCCGTCTTTGATTGCATCACCTCTAAAAAGCGATTCAAAATTGCGTCAGCCGTGTTGTCGGTAATTTTGCGCACTGGAATCCAGATGTCGGGATTTAAGATCCGGGAAGAGATGGATGCGCCCAGGCGGTCCGGTGTGATGCCACTGTCTTTTGCTCCGTTCTTGGCCTCTTCTACACAATGATTGATCAACACGGAGAGCAATGCTTCTGGATTCGCCGGTAAATCCTCAATTACAAAGCTTGCCTTGTTGGTCATTAGTTTGAATTTCTTGTTGAACTCCGTGCTGGCACTAATTTGCTGGATATACTGCTTGACATCCAATCGAGTACGTTTCGGGGAGGAGGGGCCAAATTGAGTTGAAGACATTTTTGGTATTTTTAAAATTTCGGTGAATTGAATGAAGTAAATTGAGGGTTTGGTTTTTCGCTTTTGAAATTCGAAAGAATTTCAGATAATATGAAGAGGGAAGGAGCTGCTTAAATAGTGATGGATGATGGACATGTCAAATCCAATTAACATCATTTTGTTATTCGTATATGTCCATGGTCACGCCCATGGGTCGAGTAATTGTATCGTATTATTTCGTAATCCGATTCTTTCTCTCTCTCTGTGATCATCTTTCCCACCCCCTCCTCTCTCTCTCTCTCTCTCTCTCTCTTCCATTGTCAAGATCTTAATTTGTGGATAATTGTACGTTTTTTGTATAAGTTTAATTTTATTTTTTGTCATTCCGCTTTATTATTTCGTATTGATGCTTAGGGAATTTTCGTCCAAAACTAGGGTTTGATCCGTTAAAAGATTTTTTAAAAACAGTCATTCTTTGTTTATTAGTTATTTTTGGAAAACCAAAGAAAATTTTTGAAATACAAGTTTTAAATTTCTGCGATTTTTGTTAGGTAATTAAAAATAAATAGTATGGTAAATATTGTATAAAAATGGTTAAACCGATTACCCTGTTCACTTACATCAATGATCATGTGATTAAGGACTATATTATATTTATTTATCCGTTATTATTATTTATTTTAAAATAAGATATTCTTTTTTATACTCCCCTTTTCCTTATTATTTTTGATTAAATTTTTATTTATACGGTCCCTTAAAAGATAATCAATTTATTGATACGCTCCTTGGGTCTCGAATGTTTATGATTCATCATTTTGTATCATTATGTCTTGAGCTAAAATTCGTATAGTCAAGGTCACATTTTTGTTTTCCGTATTCATTCCTCATAATCTTTTCGAGTATTTATGGTATGATTCATCGTTCATATCCTCGAGTATTTACGATTTGTCACTTCAGATTCTCATCTGCTAAGGTCTCGATCCGTAAATCTATTCTCGAGGTCAATCGTAATATTTTGTTTGTGCATTTTCCCCTCCATGAGTCATGAGTATTATAGTACAATTCTGTACTAAGTATACTTTACTCGGAGGAGGGACCATCCATTTTGTAGATTTTCTACTGAAAATAAATTATTTAAAAAAACAGCTATCCAATTTTGAATTTTAGAAATTTAATTTAAAATTATTTTAAAAAAAAATCTACAATTTGAATTTTAACTTTTTTTTGAAATTTAATTTAAATTTGAAATTTAAATTTTTTAAAATTTAATTTAAATTTATGAAATTTTAAACCAGCTGGCAGGAGGGGGCTTATTGACAGCTGCGACCCCACCCCATGGTTAACTACTCTTGAATGATCCTTTTTAATTAAAGTTTTTTTAATCGATAAAATTTTTAATATTTCAGGTATTTTTTGTAACATTAGTTGTTTAAAAAATCTATGAAATTTTCTTGAGAAAAGCAGCCTAAATTGTAAATTCCCAATATTTTCTCCGCTCTCTCAATTGGGGCCGCTGCAATCTTCAATACACGAAATTACTTTAAAATATAGCTTAAGAGAAAAAATCAATTTTCTTAAGAATTTTGGGCATTGCCTCGAAAGCGCAAAATGTGATCAATTAAAACTTTTCAAACTTTAAACATTTTAAAACTTTATAGATCATTATGCTCTATTTCTTTTTAGTTTATTTTTAATTTTCGAAGACCCCCTCCCGAAAAACCAAACCTCAAAAAATATTTATCAACCGTAAGTTGATTTTCTCTGAAATTTTTATAGTCTTTCGAATGTTAAAAAATTCGACAACCTTCAGTTTTTTCAAAAATTTAAGCTTGTATTTTCTTAATTTCTAATTTTGCATGATCTTTTTTTAATTCAAATATTTAATAAAGAACTTATTTATTTAAATTTTTTTGGTGTATATAAACTTTACAAAAATATTCGATTTTTATTTGATATTCTCTCACTTTTGAGGAATTCCATTGTTCAGGTTTCAAGAAGAGCCACTACCCGGATGTTATGGCGCGCGAGGAAATGTCTCACAATACAAAGTTGGCTGAATCGCGAGTGGAGGTATTACTAGTGCCCGGAAAATCCCAAAATCGCCAATCCCAACCCTGAACCTGGGATCCTTTAATTTCCGATTTTCAATCCCGACCGAAAATCCCGCAAATTTTTTTTTTGGAAAAATTTTTCCCATGAAATCAAAATTACAAAAAAAAGCTTATGAAATTTTAAAATATTTTATGGGTAAGTTACTTTTGAACATTTCTAATTAGTTTATGCAATTTTGAACACATCAGAAAATTTTCTCGGAGTTTACAGGATAAACCGCGATCTCGAATTTGTGTGATGCCAAGGTCCTTTGCGAAAGTGCAAAACGTTTACCCACGGCGGGACTCGAACCCTCGAACCCACATCCCTCCTATCCGGGGAGTGCTCTCAAACCAATTGAGCTACGCGGGCATGTTTTGCACTCATCTCACTTCCCTTCATAGGGGCGAGAAACTCCTTCCAAAGTGCCATAAAGGAGTCCGCATCACATTTGAAACGATTTTGGGATATAAGATCGGGATTAACTTTGGGATTTTCAAATAATCGGGATTCAGGGACTCTGACAAATCCCGATCCCGAAAATCGGACGGGATTCTATTCCGGACTACCCTATTAGATATAACCTATAAATTGTCATTCTCTCACCATCTATAGGTGTGGTTTAAAAACAGACGGGCCATACACAGGCAACTTAAACTGAAGCGCAAGCAAAAAAAGACCAATATGGCCTAGTTGAAATGGCCCTAAATAATCATTGAAAATGTCCAACTTAATTACTGTTCAAAAGGAATTTTTTAATTTACTTAAGTATAAACTATTTTCTCTTCTGCCTTTATATTTCACTGAATGTTATATGTTATGCACTTCTCCTACAATTTCAGATGGATTTTAACACTTTATCAATTCTTGTTGCAACTCATCTAACTCAGTTTTTATGTTTTCCCCATCTGCCGATTATTTTAATAATAAAGATGACGTTCATAATGCGATCGGTGGGGGGAAGTAGAGGGGCATTTTCCACCGCGAGGAGACTTCCGGTACATGGGTCCATCCCCGACATCCCTGATCCCCGTCCCTCATCCCGTGGGGAATTCGAGGCTGAAAATGCACTCCTAAAGATGCCATTTTAATCGAGTATAAAGAAAATTTTGATGGGAAAACAAGATTGAACTCAGTTTCAGATTTCTTTAAATTTTCGAGAAAACTCTAGAAAATTTTCAAAAATGAAAATATAATTTTATAATTAAGAAAATATATATTTATTCTAGTTGTATAACAAACAATATTTGTTTTGAATTTTGATGATTTTCTGTCTTTTCGGTGTTGTGGAAAACTTTGGCTCATTGGCAACTTATAAAAATCACGCTTTAAAATTAATAATGTTTGATTATAAAAGCATTATTCAAATCCGTCGGAAACCAGCCGTCAAAAAATCACTTTTGAACCATTGAACCTAAAAAAAGAAATAATGAGAGAATTTATAGAAATTCAAAAAAATTAGAATCAAAAAAAATTTTCATTATATAATTTTTATATTTTACTTCTAATTGTTTTAAGAAAGTACAGTTAAAAAAAATCCCGGCCGTATTTCCAGATCGAAATTTCCCAGAGGCATTCTCGTTTCCGAAACTTTTCCCGTATTCTAAAATTTCATTTAAAAATCTGGATAGGCATTATCCCGAGATCCCGAATAAAATTTTGGATTTTGAGCAAAAATTCAAAAATTTTAAATGAAAAAAAGGACTAACGTATTAAAATTTCAATTTCAAAAAATAACTTAAAGGAAAGGAAGAAAAGAAAAAAGAAGCTTTGTTTTTTAAAGGAAGCTTTGTTCTGTGATTCTATTAGATTTTTTGGAATATAGCCTTATTTGTAAAGAAAAACGCCAAATATTCACGATTTTCGACTCTGTCCCGCCCCTTTTCCGGAATTTTTTTTCGACCTGAACAAAGCTTTCTCATCATCAATGCCACTTCTCAATGCCTCATTGGCCTACTGACGTGCTAAATAACTTTACTTTTTGCAAACGACCTAGCACCAAACCAACATACCCTCGTAGTAATGTTCCAATTTTAACAATGCAGCAGCTAAGTTCAAGTGGATTATCGGGGATGATGGTTGAACATATAGAGCTCGTTTATATAAGCTGTTAGCACCTAAAAATTTGTATTTTTAACATGATAAGCCAATAGCAAACAGAAATCTATAAAAATGTAAAAAAAGAACCAAAAAAAGGAGGGAATAGTAAGTGGATCAATAAGCGAGAGCTGAAAGTTTAGTGGGTTTGTAATATATATGTTTTGTAATTTAATCCTCGTAATCCTTTTGCCTGAACAAATTGTTTGCTTGTTGTTTCAGCATGTCAAATGATAATTGTTCGGACTTGAACCAACACAACGCATTCGCTCTGGCCAGCAGGTCTCGATCAGTTTCCTGCACGAAAATCACATCCGACACCGAATCCACACGAATCATCGCATTGTGCATTGTCCATGCCCAATGAACTGTATTTGAGGTAAGGCTCTTTGACTAGAATGATTGTGCCCATTTTGAACCAAGTGGAATTGTTCAGATCGGAATTGAAGTTGTACAGGCAGAGCCCTAAAATTTGGTATTTTTAAGGTGCCTTGTCTGTGATTATAATTCAATATAAACTCATTTTGTCTGTGATTATAACTCAATTCAAACACATTCTATTGATGACAGGCAGCATTGATTATTGTGCAATTTTCTCTATTCCGATTATGTTTCACCACTTTATATTCACTTAATCTTTCAAAAATGGGGTCGAAAAAATAGTAAAAAATATGATTTGGATAACTATCCGTTTCCTGATCCTAATTCCTAATACAGGGAGAGAATTTATTTTTCAACATCTCTTGGATGGTCCGAGCCCAGCCCTCGCGCCAAAATGCATGAAAAAAAGAAACTAAAATTCTATAACTAATTCTAAAAAATAAATTAAAAAAGCCCAGGGGTTTCCCGCTTTAAAAATCTCATGTGGAAAGTTATAAAAAATCATCACAAAGCTTTTTGATCATGATCATAGTGAGAGTTGGATTTGAATTTAATCTTTTCCGCTAATTTTTTGTAGTTTGTCTGTGCACGGATCCTTAAGGCAACAGATTTTCCTTTTCTTTAATAAAATTACCATGCAACATTTTTGTTAGTTGTAAATTTACATAGGAGGCATGAATGTACCTGAAGTTCGAGAAAATTTTGTCAAAATTCATATTTTTAATCTTTTTTTTTTGACTTCCGCCACCGCGGATCGAAACAATTAAATGAAATTTAATGAATAAACAATTATAGAAATTATTTCAACATGTTTTATGGGTTATAAATATTTTCATGTCTTTTTATACCACCTGAGCCGATAGTCAATGAACCCTGGTCGCTGGTAAAATCGCTTACCATAGGTCAACTTACCAGTTCCTTAGTAAATGAAGTTATCAGCGTTTTTACCAGTGAAAAATCATAGGTTAATTACCACTAACTATAGGTTAAAATTTGACCTGGTAGTAAATGAATGTAACCAATGGTTGATTTACCATAGCCTTTCCCTTACGAAGTGAATCATGGCTTAATCACTGGTAACTAGGCAATTTTGCTTATATCCACAAAAAATCAGAAAAAATTGAAGTATCCTGAAAATTAATTTTGGCATAAAATAATATATTTTCTTTCTTTTCATATTAAATTTAACGAGATTTTTTGATGAAATAATTTTTTTATATTATTTGATTCTAGGAAAATCAACTCCAAAACTCGGCGAAAGATTAAGCATCAATAAAAATTTGTTTATTGATTCATAATCGGTGAATTTTAGAGAGGAAAAGCTGGGATAAATATGAATTTTTAAAGCTCTGGTAAAGCTCTGGTAATTTTTTCCCTATCTATGGTTTTTTTTCAAAGGAAGCTCTGGCAAAGACACTGGTAACGTTACCAACTTCTTTTACTACTGGTGAAAAAGAGCGCTGCACCTCTAAATCTCCAACGGACGAAATGTCCATTGCGCTAGAGTTCCCACACTCGTTAGATCGCAGCTCCCTATATCCATAATCTTTAGAGACCGGACTTAATGTTCAATAAAGATCTTGAACCAAGAATCTTGAAAAATCTTGATCTTGAAAAAATCTTGACCCAAAAAATTCAAGATCTTGATCATTTTTCAAGATTTTTAGTTTTTTTTTCTACCAATTTAAGAAAAATTTCAAAAACGACATAAAATATATTTTCTTTGAAAATAACAAAGCATAACAAATCAAAAAGAATACTGATCATTGATCAAATGGAGATTTCGTTTAAAAAATGATCATCGCCTTAATTCTATTACCCTTGGGTAAAATTTCAAAAAAATTGAGGTCAGCGTCAATAAGTGACACTAGATGACGCAAACGTCAGAATGGACGCCAGAATCGGATTTAGCGTCCAAAATTATCCTGGGAAATTTTTATAAGATTTTAAAAATTTCAATTTTTTATTAGGGGAGTAAAATCCGATACAAATGCAAAACATACCTAAAAAAGTAAGAAAATCGAAAGTAATGATAATGAACAATTAAATGGTAAGTGAATACCGGAATGATAGATCATCCCCATAATTGCAAAAAATTGTTGACAAAATGTTGAACGATAGATACAAAAACACAATAATAATAATTCATATTTGTTGATCTAGATCTTGAAAAAAGCTTCTTGAAAAATCTTGATAAATCTTGAAAATCAGAAAAGGTTCAATAAAAATCTTGGACCAAGATTCTTGAAAAATCTTGAAAAAACCAGAAAAGGTTCAATAAAGATCTTGGACCAAGATTTTTCAAGATTCTTGAATCAAGGTTCTAGAAAAATCTCGAAAAATCTTGTCTTGGTCCGGTCTCTAAAATATTAATAAAATGTTATTTTGAATTTCCGGATAAAAGCCCATAGAATTTACGAAAAACTAAATTATGGAAATTCTTAATCTCGAAAAAAACCAAAAATTATTCAATCCAAGTGGATCGATAAACTAATTAAATTAATTATATTAATATTATTATTGTTTTATTAAGCATAATTTCAATATCATGGCAAAAAACCTGGAATCTAAAACGGTTTAAAAAATGGTCTAATTCAACTAACAAAAGTGCCCTTGAGGATTTTTGTTATTAGCACTTATTTAAATATTTGATGTACAAAATTAATATCAAAAAGTTCATTTAAAATTGAAATTAAAGGAATTTTAGAAATTAGATTTAGGGCCATTCAAATATTCTTAAGAAACATGGGTTAATAAAAATAAAGCTTATCAAAAAAAACAAAAGTTATAAAAAATTTAAAAAAATATATTTTTTCATTATTTATACAAAAGACATTTAAATAATTATAACCCATAAAACCTATTGAAAAAAATTATTAATTGCTTGTACGCCGTATTTCAATTAATTTCGTCGGCACGTCGAATCAAGAAAAAGAAAATAAAAAATTTGAATTTTATGTATAGGTTAAAGCGGTATAATTACAGAATATTTTCCTTAAAAATTTTCTGACTACCAAAATGTTGCAAAGTCACCCTCAACAGTACGATAACCATTTCTTTCACCTGTTGTTTGTGCTTCTTATCCGCCGATCTCATCATCATCATCGTCATACATTTCCAATTATATATTTTTTGCAGACTTTTGTTTTGAAATTCCTGCTTTTCTGAATTACTGCATAAGCATATACCGTATTTCCTCTAAAATATTGTCTTATTTTTTCAACGAGGGGTGGTCTTGTTTAAAGTAAGACCATCCGGTCTTATTATCTTGGGTTCTTATTTTAGATTCATATTTTATTTCAAACCAAAAGGGTTCTTTTTTAGTGGGGAAATTTTAGAGGGGCTTTAAAAACGGTATATATTGTATATATTATGTAGAGATGCTCGAGACCTGATTTTTCCCGAGACTCGAGAAACGAGACGGAGACCGATATTTTACCCCGAGACCGAGATTTGACCCCGAGACTCGAGACTATTTTAAGTTTTGTAAAAAATCCCTTAAATAACTCTTCAAATATTTAGTCAAACAAAGCAAAAATATAAAATTTTGTTGCATCGCATTTTATTTTGCATTCCTTGAGCTGTTAATTTCAGATACCTAATTAAAAATTAGGGAGGGAGGCACATGAGGAATAAATTTATTTGGACTTTTCTTAAAAATTGGCAATTTTTGCTGAAAAACAGTGTTAAGAAAAAATATTTGCTATACAGAGGGATGCCGGCTGTCCCGATAGATCTGCAGGAGAAAACTATGAAAATTTTGTCAAATTCTGAACAAAATTGGTCAATTTTAAAAATTTTTTCTAATTTTTCTTCCTATTTCCATCGATAGTCTGAAAATTTTTTATTTTTTCCAAAGTTTTTTTTTGCGAGTTGATTGCGATGTAACAATTTTTGATTTTGATCCTTTTTAAAATAAAAAATAGTTTTAAAAACAAGTTATTGAAAAATAAAAATTATTTATTGAAAAATAAAAAATCATATCAACATCATTAATTGAATTTTTCCTGATCATTTTTTCCCAAAAAATGCTAAATACCAAGTGTAAAAAAGTCTCGTTTTCCGAGACTCGAGACCGAGACCTAAAAATTTTAACCAGTTCTTCAGTTGTTCAACTAGCTCTACATAAGCTACGGTGCTGGGTCTTTAAAAAAGACCCAATGTGGGCGTTAAAAAAGACCAAGGCCAGTTAGACCAAAAGTATAAAAGGCAAAGTTGTGCAGAATTTTATGCTGATTCGAATTGTATTTTTATTTTTCGAACTTCGGCCAAAAAGTTCGAAATTCCCGAAATACCGAAAAACATTTTTTAGGGGATATTTCGAACTTTTGGGCCGAATTTCGAAAAACTAAAAATACCATTCGAATCAGTATAAAATTCTGAACAATTTTACCTTTTATACTTTTTGTCTAACAAGTCTAACAAAAAAGTTTTAGGTTATTATTTATTATTATTTATTTTACCTATTTTTCATTGAAGTAACAGAGAAATTTAATGGTAAAAGAATACAAAGAGAAAGGTGCGGAGAGAAAGTTCATAAAGGAAAACTTTCTCGGCATAAAATGATAAAGTCAAAATTAAATTTACAATTCAATAGAATTTTTGTGCCGAATTACGGTATATCATATACGAATTACGATATATACACACGAATTACGATATATACATATAAGACGTAATAGTTAGATTTTAGATCAACAGTTGCTAATTCCCAGTATTTGTTGAACTCAAATGAATTATTCATTTTTGCAACCCACAAAATGGTAGCATGGTAAATTTCTTAAAGAAAAGAAAATCTCAATTTACAAAAAAAAAACTACACCAAGCATCGCCTCAAAAATTTCAATAAATAAGGATATAATGATCAAAAAATAATGATTACACAGTTAGAAAACCATCAAAAATGGAGATCCCTTTTAAAATGCAAACATTTGACATAATAAGCACTTTTTTGCATTTTATATATCTTCGCCGGCAAAATCTGATCATTTCGCTGCTTAAAGCATTTTTAATGAAATTTCATTATTTCATTTCTTCTATATTAAAATGGTGCTAATACGTAACTTTAATTGCTTTTTTAAAAATTCTGTTGCGTTTTTTTCTTTGCCTTCATCCTGCTCCTGGTGCTGATGTCTGTCTTCTTTCATTGCTCATCAGTACGGAGTCGACGCAGGTGAAAATGGGGACGGATTTTTGGGAACATTTCGGAATACTTTACTTATCACCAAAAATTCAGTTGTTATCAAAGCCTGTTCCGACTACGATCGCTGGAATGAATGTGAAGACGCCGGCTGTACCTGGAATTGCCCTACCTATAACGGACATTGCAGTTGATCGGAAAATGACGATCAATTGATCATTGTATTTTGATGGCCTTTGGAAAATCGTCCATTATGTCCAATTTTGACCTTTAAAGTGATCATTCGCTCTGTATCATTTAAAAAAATTTATGCATTTATCTCTTTTCACCCGAAAAATCATCTTTTTCTGTTGCTTAGTGCTGATATCTACACGGTGGGCAGAGATCCAGCGTGTCTTTACAATGGACTTACTGTAACAGCCCAATGTCAACTTTTATTATTTAAAAAATTTATGCAAAAAAAATTTAAATAGCAATATAACCTAATTGATAATTTATTAGGTTAAAATTTCCATAATAATCTAATAAAATACAAATAATAATAATTCAAACTAAATACTTAAGTAATACATGTAAAATCCCTACCTGCCTGCAACATTATTCTGTATTATTGGCCTTAATAATACTAATAAGCCATAAACATAATTTGACGTGCTCGGAAAAAGAGGGCAAAATGTATTAGTATCCTGTATTTTGCTATTATTTCTATTGATAATTTATTAGGTTATTAGATGGACGGAAGATCCAACCGACCGTCGGAATTCACTGAATGATAACTCCTCTACTAATCTTTTTACAATTCAATTTCATTTTTATCAGCTAACGAATTTTTCACATTGTGTGTTTCGCCCTTCTTTCCAACTTTTTTATGACTTTTTCTTTTGCTTGATGTAATTATCATTCGAACTTCTATAGTTTGCAAAATTAAAAAAAAAACATTAATTGTTGTTTTCTAATTAGATTCACTTGGAATTTGTGTAAAAATGTGCTCGAATAAAACATATGATACCCTAAAAAATTCTTATAAATCTTTAAGCTCCTTGCGAGAATTTTTTTTATATCCTTTTCCTAAAAGAATTGTCTCCGTCAGAAATATTTACAAATGAAAAAGATGGAATTTTTTATTTTTCCCGATGTTGTATCATTTGTCCTGAATGTGCCAATATGGAATACTAAAAAAATTTCAACCGCTTTCAAATTCAAAATTTAAAAAATCACTATTATGTAGCACTTTAACAATTTAACCCATTAATAAAATTAAAATTATATTATAAAAAGAATTAATTCATTTCTTTTTTTGTTTTATAATTTTATTTATTTATTGAAGGGTCGCGAAACTTCCAAGTTTATCTATTTTATAAATGTTTAAAATTCCAATAAAATATTTCGTATGGAAATATTTTATTAAATTTTTTCTATGGGTTATATTTTTTCTTTTATTAAAATTTTCGTATGGTTATAAAATTTCGTATTTTTTAATAATAGTGTAATTAAGAAAGTCTATTACCCATATTTAAAGAGATCAGCATTTTCATAATATAATATAGTTGGTACCGCTCTTCATTTTTATTGTATATTTATTCTGAATAAATAAAGTGTTTTTTATGTAGATAATCGATTAATGCTCTCAAATAGAATTTTCTGATGATTAAAAAATCGCATCCAAAACCCAAAAATTAAAATTAGTAAATAACTAGTAAAAATTTGTAATATATTTATGATTTGTTCAAAAAATTTTTGCTGTTTCTTTTCTCTTTTCGTATTTTTTTGCACTCTTTGTTAAAATAAATATATTTAAAATTTCATAGAGGTAGTATTTTTTAAAGATTAGAGTAGAGTAGTTACTATCCCGTGTTTGTCACCCTTTGCTGGGCGAGCACTGGAGAGGATGGGGTTGGGTGGGTGGAGCCCAAGGGTGAGGATGGGTTTTGGGGGTGCTATGTCGTTTGTAGAAAAGTGCAAATACAGTAACCAAAAGGAGAAGGACTGCTGTTAGGGGATACTACGAAATGGATAAAGGGCAAAAAGACTAAAATATGATAAAATGACAAAAACAAAATTAAAAAATAAAAATAAATTAATAAAAATTAATAATGATAAAATACCAAAAAATAAACAAACTAATAAAAAAATAAATTGATAAAAAATTATAAAAATTATTTTTTAGAAAACTCGTTGAGCAAAAAATAAATCAAATTTTAAAAATAATTTTTCTATACTCGTTGACCAAAAAAAATA
>LDKF01001752.1:10672-33693 GCA_001026735.1 Rotylenchulus reniformis
CGGTCTTCTTCGGAAATTTCCCCCACAGAAAAATTGGTGCCGCTAGCAGGGGGCTTTCTACAGCCTGGGGTCGAACCTAACTTGAAGTCAACTTGGAACTTGGAGCTTGGAGTCAACTTGGAGGTTGGAGTCAACTTGGAACTTGAGACTTGGATCAACTTGGAGCTTGGAGTCAACTTGGAACTTGAGACTTGGATCAACTTGGAGCTTGAAGTCAAATTGGGAATTTGACTTGTTGGGTCTTCAACTTGGAAGTTCGAGATGTCTGGTGGTATTCGCAGTTCAATGGGTCTTGCGCTGAAGAGGTTGAAGACGATGATCGAGATGGTCATACCTATTCTGAATAAGGGACAAATCGGAGATCGAGATGTCAAAATATTGAAGCTGAATGGGATTAAGATGAGAAATGTGATTGAATCGTTGGAAGCTAAGAATGCTGAATGGTTAGACTTTATGAAGGGACTTCCGGCCTTGGATAGACCTGCCGAGGAGAGGAAATATGAGGGATTTAAATATGACGAACTGCATTTCTATGAATGGGTCGAGAAGGGTAAAGATGTTTTGGAGGACATCAATCAAACTGAGGGGATTAATGAGGTGCCAGTCCAACAGCAAGATGGAAATCAAGGACAGCGGAATGCACCAAGGGATCCTACGGAGGGAATTCATTTGGAAAGAGTGACACTTCCTCAATTTCGTGGAGATCCACATGAGTGGCCTCATTTTTGGCAATTGTTCGAATCTTTGGTGGAGAAAGGAAACTATGCTCCCGTGGTGAAGTTGCACTATTTGGTGGGATGTTTGAGAGGAGAAGCTAAGGAAGCAATTCGGGATGTTGGCATTGCCGGAGAGAATTATCAGATGGTTAAGGACATCTTGAAGGAAAGATTCGGAGATAAGAGTGTGCTCGTCGAAGCCCTGCAAGCCGAATTGGTCAGATTGCCATCGGCTACGGAATCACCTTTGTCATTGAAGAGGACAGTGGATAATTTGGAGAAGATATTCAGGCAACTTAAGGCTCTTGGGACTGATGTGAACAGCGATATGATGTCGGGACTTATCAAGGCGAAGTTGCCTCGTGGTATTTTGATGAAATTGGCTGAGAAAGAGGCCTCGCAAAATACGAAATGGTCTCCTAAGGAATTCAGAGAAGCTCTGGTAGAATTCGTGCGCATTCAGGAAGCAGTTTTCCAGAGTACGAAGCATTTTCATGCAGGGAACCGCGAAAGAGCTCAAGAATCTTCGAAGAAAGGAGATCATCGGCGATTCGGAAGAAATGATCTAGAACAGTTAAGATATGATCAGAGTCAGACAAGGAACTTCCAGACGATGCAATTCGAGAATTTCCAGGGGAATCCGCGATACAGAGATTCAAGGAAAATTCAGTGCTTGTTCTGTGAAGGGAATCATTTGGCCCATCAATGTGATAAAATACTGGATCGCGAGGATCGAGTCAAGAAGTTAACCCAACAGCGGCGATGTTTTCGATGTTTGAAGTATGGACACCTGGCGAATCAATGTCGGTCAAATCGGAATTGTCCAGCTTGCAATGGGTTGCATCATATGGTAATCTGCCCTCGGAGGGTCGCTGAAAATGCTAGTTGGAATTGTAATTCCCGAAAGGGGTTCGAGTCGAAGCCTCAAGGAAATTTCGGAACTTCGTCAAACACTATCCCTCTGGGGAAAAGAGGAGAAAAGGCGCCGAGTCAAGGGAAATCGAATTTTCAGAAGTCGAATACGAATTGTACTTGGGGAGGAACTCCAGAGGAAGTTGAAGATCAACCGGTGGTACAGACTGTGAATCATTTGAGNGCCTCGAGGAAATGGGAAAGTTTATGAAGCATTGGTGTTCTTTGACACGGGAAGTCAAACTTCATATGTCTCGGAAAAGTTGGTGAAGAAGCTGAACCCTCCAAAGGTCGGAGAAGGATACTTGGAAGTCAAGGCGTTCAGATCATTGGAACCAATGAGATTCAAGTCGGGAAAATATGTATTGGAATTGCACCGACGAGATGGAAAAAAGGAGCAAATGGTTATGTATAGCTCCGGGAGTTTTGCAAATGGATTCAAGGCTGCAATAGTGAATCATGTCACGGAAGAACCTACTCTGAAGGAAATTCGGCGGAACTTGGAATGGCTTAATCAGGAACCTGACATTCTTATCGGAGTTGCGGAATTTTGGAAATTCTTTCTCAGCAAGAGGGATTTAGCTGAGGATTTTTATCTAATCGAGACTACAGTGGGTCCAGTTGTTTGTGGAAGAGAGCAGCTCATCAATGCCGGTAAAGAATAGAAAACTCGGACTAGTGTGTCGATCCATGCTTCAAATGAAGAACAAGTGCCTGAGGAGAAAACCATCGCAACGTGGTGGGATCTACAGACTTTGGGAATAAAGGACGATCCGAATGAGAATGAAGATGAAGCTTCGGAAATTCTGTTTGAGAAATCTATACGGCAAGTGGACGGAAGATACCGGACGAAATGGCTTTGGAAAGATGAAAATCCGAATTTGCCCTCTAACTATGGGTTGGCTTATCGATGTCTGGAGTCGATCTTGAGACGATTGCAAGGAATGCCTGATTCGGACCTGTTGGAAAAATACGATTCCAAGATAAAGGAGCAATTGGAAAAAGACATCATTGAAGTGGCTTCGAGAAATGAAGGGACTTTGGAACATTACTTGCCACACCATCCGATGGTGACGCATAAGTTGAGATTGGTCTACAACGCCTCAGCGAAGATTGAATTGGAAGAGCCAGATCGGGAAGTGGCAAAGTTTCTATGGGTATCGGACATACACTCTCCTCCGACGAAGGGGAACTTGGTGATTTATCGATTCAAGAGAGTGGCATTTGGTGTGATTTGTTCGCCGTTCTTGCTCTCGGCAACGATTCAACATCATTTAAAGAAATATCTAAACTCGGAACTGGCGAAGGAACTATGGGATAACACATATATGGATAACCTGATGATGAGTGGAGAATCGGAGAATGAGATTTTGGGAAAATACACGGAATCAAAGGAAATATTCAAGGATGCGAAGATGAATGTGAGGGAGTATATCACGAACGCTCCAGGGATTATGGAGAGTATACCCAAGGAGGATCAGTTGGAGACTGTCAAGCCTAAAGTTTTGGGTATCAGATGGGATCTGGCAAGGGACTGCTTGGAAATTAAATTTCCATGTCCAAATGAAGGAGAGATGGTGACCCGTCGAGGAGTGCTTCAAACGCTGAGCTCATTATTCGATCCGTTGGGAGTTTTGAGCCCGTGTGTAGTTGAAGCGAAATTATTTTTCCAGGAACTTTGGAATTTGGCGCAATCTTGGGATGAGGTTTTACCGGAATCAGCTGCAGAAAAATGGAGAAATCTTATGGGAGATTGGAAAGATCAAGTCGTACTAATACCCCGGAGAATTGGAATAGAAAGCGCTGTGGAATACCAACTGCATGCGTTTGTTGATGCGTCTAAGGATGTCTACGCCGCGGCGATTTATCTAATATCGGAAAGCTTGGAGGGAGTGGAAAGTCATTTGGTTTTCTCGAAGAACCGGCTGAAATCCAAATCAGGGAAGATTACGATCCCCAGAATGGAACTTATGGCTATTCTAATCGGAGTCAGAGCACTTAGGTTTGTCGAAACGGAACTCAAGTTGAGGATAACGGACAAACATGTATGGAGTGACGCGCAAGCCGCGCTTTCTTGGGTAAATTTGGATAATGCCGAGACTAAGCCTCGTTTCATCGCGAATCGACTTTTGGAAATTCGTCAACATCGGGATTGTATTTTCCATCATGTTAAATCGGAAGAAAACCCTGCAGATTTGGCAACTCGTGGTATGACTCCGGTGGAAATTCGCAACTCAGAACTTTGGTGGAAAGGACCTAGTTGGTTGATTCGTCCGCAGAAGGAGTGGAACTCGATCATGGAATTCGCGGTACCGGAACCGACTGATTTGATGGAACAATGGGAAACCGAGCAGGTGCTAACCCAAATGGCTTTGGTTATGGAGAAACAGGATGTCGAACTTGAACAAGGCGTGAAGGAAGTGGAAATGCGAACGAAAGGTTGTCCGGGTCCACATCAGATGGTAACTCGCCGGAGAATGAGAGAAAAACTGGGTATATCTGCGATGGTATTGACTACTCCGTGGGTAATAACGCTTTTGGTTGGAATTATGCTATTCACTGGGATCAATGGAAGGCCTCCAGGATGCCCAAAATGTAAAGCACATTGTGCTTCGGATGGAATTGAAATCTTGATGCCAAAAGAAATTGACAAGGTGGAAGTTTGTTGTGTAACGGAAGGAAGTTGTACCACGCACTTATATGCCCCCAAGTGGAAAGTCAGGCTACCGGAGGATTTGTTGATCAACCACCATGATTGTCGAATAACCTTTTGGGGTCAGGCCAGGGAAATAACGACCAGGAAAGTGAAATGTGAACCTTCGAATGCATGTGAGCTGTTTACTTGCTATGTTTGTTGGAATCGAATTTTGAATTCGGAGTGCATGCCGAAACTGACCTCCTTCCTGATTGTAGTCTTGTTCCTTTCTATCGGGATCATCTTATGCGGAATTCTATGGCTACTGAGAATGATGCTGGTGAACCTCAGATTTTGCTGCACGGTATTCGGACTTATTCCTCGCATGGTATTCCGTGGAGATAAAAGAAAACGGAAAGGGTATTCTGACGAAGAAGAATTACTCTTTGAAGTTGGGGATGATGATCCGCCAAAGGGGAAATATCGAAGATGGACTGGAAGTGCGACTCGAGGATTCATTTGGAAAATGTTCGTCGTGATGATCATTGGGAACATATTGGTGGACAACGTCGATGGAGGAGCGGAAGTGCTTTCAATTATGGCAGAGTCCGAGGAATGTGTAAGGAATCACCAGGGAATTACCTGTATTCTAAATTCGGTGACCACGTTAACTCTGTTGCCCGCTGGACAAGTCGTTGAGCTTATGATAAAGGGACCGGATGGGAAACTGCAGGGAGATATCAAGCTGGAGTTGGCAGCGATCGAATTATTGTGTGTCGCACAGACGGAACGATGGTTTCGGTCTTACAAAGTGGAAACGGGATCGGTCCGGAGTTGTCCTAGGGAAGGATCGTGTGTTAGTACTTACTGTGAAGGAGTAAACCCGGAAACCGATGTTCCTGAACTGGCCAAATGGAAAGGAAGGCCTGGCTTTAATCATTGTGGTCCGTCCTGCAGTTGGGGTTGCGGATGTGCCTTTCCAGGATCATCATGCATGTTCTGGAGGAATTTTGCGGTACCAGTTTCGGAGGCCATCTACGAGCTTTTCTCTTGCACTGATTGGGTTTATCGGATTGAAGCGAAACTGAATGTTGCGATTGGAAACTATACCACCGAAGGGAATTTGATACTTGTCAATGGAATGACTTCACATTGGGAGAATTTCACTTTCACACCCTTGCCAATTGCATTGCCACCTACGCCGATACTCTACAAAAAGTTTTTAGCCGATGGGACCTCAGTCGCTTTGGTAGAGAAAATAGATTCAGATCTGTTTTGCAGGGACCATGAAGCTGCATGGAGTTTTAATTGTACTCTTGACATTCGCGCCTGTGATGAGTGCAAAAAGGATGAGGAGGAATTGAAGGAAATCTGTTTATGCCGTGATTCGATTTTGGAACCGTATTTAACAAATCCGGAGACAAGCCTACCCTTGGAAACCCCCAGTCTATCGCTGCACAATAAAGGGAAACAAGTCTATTCGATTAGCCAATACACCCCAATCCAGCTCACGCTGAAGATGCATGAATTCCGTCTGTCCGTGGTGACCGATCTGAGTATATGTAACATCGAAGTTAGGGAATTCGCGGGTTGCTTTCGATGTGTGGAAGGAGCTGGGCTGAACTTCACATGCAGTACAGATATGGGAGATTCTTTGGCAGAGATAAAATGCTCGGGCGGTAGAACTTTTACAGCTAAATGTTCGGAAAAGGGAATCTACCAGTTGGAACCACTGGCATTTGAATATGGAGAGGTGGAGGAAATTTGCGAAGTCGAATGCGCAGGAGGAATCACGGAATTCGAATTGAAGGGTCAATTGCAGCACATTGTGTCGGACGCAAGGTTCAAATATGACATCAGCCCTAGTCTCAAAGGAACTCGGAATAGAACACTGAACTTAGCTTGGAACTGGTCAGAAATAGCTAATCTTGTTTGGCATGAAGTTTGGAGCCGAACTCTCTTCGGGAATTGGAATTGGATCTATGCCATCTGTGGTGTGGGTGTCGGCCTCGTCCTGATCGTCGTCATTTTGAAATGCCATCCTTTCTTTTTGGGGTACCGGCGACTCGGGCGCTTGCTTCTGGTCATTTTCGTCATTGGTCAATTCTGGCTGGGAGGAACGCTGGACAGCGTTAATGGAAATCGGAGTGACTCATTGGATCGGGATCGGAATGACTCATGGAGTCCTCAGAGGTGCTATATAATCCTGGAATTTGAGGCCCTTCCATTCATTTTTTCAAAAATGGAAAACCAATGGAAACGGGGAGAAGAGGAGTCTGCGAAGGAGAAGCAGCCAAAGGCATTGCTGAAGGTTAAGGAATGTTTCTTGATGCCTCTTCTGTGTTACATGGAAATTCTGGCGCAAGGTAAAAAGGAAGGTGGAACTTTGGAAGAGATCTTTGGAAAGAAGGAAAGTCAGTGGAAGACTTTGATTTTGCGAGTGGAGGCAACGATGAGAATTTTTCGGGCAAAGATGGTGGTGAACAAACCGGGAAAACGGGTGTTGGATTATCTACGGTTTTCTGATCAGCCGGCTATTCAATAGTTGGCAATTTACCCGAACACGACGCTGCAAAGGGCATGCGAAATGGTTGAGCGTCCGTTGAAGCGACCTAACTTGCCTGGGATAAAGGAGTGGTGTGGAACTTACGTGGGATTGGAAGAAATTTCTTTGAAATTTGGAACATGGGAAGAGTGCCGAAGAGCGATTCAAACTTATCGATGGGACACCGATGAACTTACTTGGGAAGAGAACACTGTAGAAAGCGATTGGAGTTGTTGGAAACCGACTTTTGGAATGGGATCTTCGTCGGCAGAGGAAAACTTGGAATCAGATTTCCTACGTACTTATCGAATTGTGGAGGAATCGGAACCGGGCATTTCTCGAGGAATCATGGGAAAGGAGGATTCACGAGCCCGAAAAAGAGGAAAAGAATCGGAGGAAGGCACAATTGAATTGGGAAAACGACAGGCTTTGGAGGAATTGGCACATGTGGTGGATAAAGCTCAAGAATTGATAAGGAAGATTCGCGGACAGGAAGAGGAAGACGGTTCAGGAAATGGATGGTAGCTGGAGCCGATCCGAATGCACTGGACGAACGTGCTGATACTTTGTGACTTGGTGTTGTGATTTTGATCTTTTTTCTTTTTCCTCTTCGCCGCCCGGAATATCGCGGAACTCGCGATTTTATTTATTCATTGTTTCGTCTAAATCATTTTTGTGTACCTTTCGTAGATGTATTCATTTTTTCCTCAAGCTATCTTTTTCCTTCTCTGTTTCTTTTCCTCCGCCCCGCCTCGGGATGATTCATCCTTTTCCCTCTCCCGCTATAAAAACCCCCTTCCGTCCCCCAATTCTTCACTTCATGTTGCTCGCTTGGTTCTGGAATTTGGTTCGATCCTCTTTTTGAATAAATTATTTTTCTGTGCGTGTGGGAAAGAAACCTTGGGCTATTTGGAAGTTGAACTTGGGTCAAAGTTGGGCAACTTTGATCGGGCCTGAAAGTCGGTGATTTTCTCCGCCCTCTGGACCTCTCGGAAGTTTCGGGGTCTTCGGTCTTCTTCGGAAATTTCCCCCACAATAACGGTGTTTTTTTCATAATTTTAATAAATTTTTGTGTTTTTTCTCTATGACAAAAATTTTTAAGGGTTTTTAATCTTTGCCATTTTTAGTTTTCCGGCGGTCGGGAACACCGCTATGATTGGCCTCCTCCCTCCTACTCACTTTTGGGCCGATTTCGGCGTGCAGCAATCACCTGTGATCACGGCATTTGCAGCGAAATCGGCAGGGATATAATGCTGAAGGTATGAAATAATATTTTGTTTTTTTAAGAAAATTACTTTCGAAAATTTATTTTTCATTAAAAAATTATTATTTTTTTCTTTTTTAGTAAGTAGTCAAAATTTCTAACATAAACAGTCGAAAATATTAAAAAAAATAAAAAATAATATTTACATTATTTTTTATAATAATTTACCAACATGGGATGAAAACTTTGGAAAAATGAAAATTTATTGATATATTTTTGTGATTGCTTATTTACTGGACAAAAATAATGGAATTGTTACATTTTTTGATAGCTATTACATAAATTTTCATTTTTTAGGGCGGTAATGCCATCGATGGAGCAATAGCTTCGTTATTCTGCTTGGGTGTCACGAATCCACAAAGTAGCGGATTAGGTTAGTGACTTTTTTAAATTATTACCATTATAATGCGAAGAAAAATTCAAAAATTGCACAAATTTTAAAGTAGCGGAATTTTGGATGAAAATTTATTTTTTTTACCACAAATTTGTTATAGGCGGCGGTTTCATGATGACATTTTACGATGCCAAATCGCGAAGCTGCAAAGTGTTGGATGCCCGGGAAACAGCGCCAAAGGCCAGCTCCAGGGAAATGTTCGGCAGCGATGAATGGGCATCAAAATACGGTATTAATAATAAGGAAAATTAAAAAAAAAATATATATATATATAAATAAAGAATAATTTGAATTGGAAATTTTAGTGAGTGAGCATTTGACTATAAAATGTTTTAAGCTAATAAAAAATAAAAATTTATTTGTTTTTTACAATTTGGTTTAGGGTATCGTGCCATTGCAACGCCGGGCGAACTCGCTGGCTATTGGCTGGCATTCAAGGACTACGGTAGTGGACGCGTAAATTGGTCCGATTTGGTAAGGAAATTTTAAAAAATGTTTAAAAAAATTTATAAACATAACAATTTGGAAATCCTATGTTAATAAAAAATATTTGCTTTTAAAAATTGGATTTTCTTTTCAAAATAATTAATTTTTTTCAATTTTTAAAGATAATGCCATCTGTCCGTCTGGCCCGGAACGGAGTCCCAATCTCGGAATATTTGGCCTATGTTTTGGGTGTCAAGGAGAAGCATTTCCGAACTTTGCCTTCCATGCAGTAAGTTTTATGAAAAATAAATAAATGACCAGAAATTTTATTGTAATTTATTTTTCAGGAGCTGGATCAATCCCGCGACGAATAAGTATGTTTTTAATTTATTTTCTATAATTTTCAAATTTTGATGTATTTGGTGAAATTCTTTTCCAAAAAACCTATTTTATTTATATTATTTTGGATACAATCTCTAGAAAATTTTCTGCATTCTTTTTTTAACTCAGATATATGTTTTTTCAGAATTTTTAGAATTTTTAACAAAAAACAATTTAAATAAAACCAAAAATTTTTTTAGAGTTTTCGAGTTTGGCGATGTGATCAGGAGGCCAGAGTTGGCGGACACCATGGAAAGATTGGCACTGGCACAAAATCCGGTGGAACTATTCTACCGAGGACAGATGGCCGATGTGATCGTGGCGGAAATCCAAAAAAATGGTGGCAATCATTTTTTATACTTTTTTTTCGACTTTTTATAATTTATACTTTAAAAACTGGGTATTTTTCGATTGGTTCTGAATATTTCCCCACTTCTGAGTCAAAATAAGGACTATTCTTTCCCTTTACAATTTATCTAAAGCTAATGAATGATAAAAGTTTCAGAAAATTTTCGCAAAATTGCGCCAAAATGAACAAATCATCTTTGAAAATTATTTGTTTTTCATTTTAAGGGGGTCTGCTGACCAAGGAGGACTTGGCCGCCTATCGACCTAAAATCTATGACTCGCCCCTACAGACCGAAGGGTTTTCCGGGACCTTGCGGATGTGTGGACCACCACCACCGTCCAGCTTCGCGGTCACCCAGGTCATCGTGGCGGTGATGGTCGGTGGGTTTTTGTCTATTTTTTTTAGAGAATTTTGGGCATTAAAAATCGAGAAAAACAGGGAAAGTTGTGGCAAAAATAATAAAAATATGAATAATAGTTGGAGAGAATTTTTGATAAAAATTTGGAAAAAAATGAGAGATGAGAATTGAAAAAAGAAATTAACATTTTAGGAAAATTGTATAAAATCTTTAAGGAAAAATGGATAATTTTTAGGAAAATTGTTAGAAAATTGAATAAAAAAGCCAAGGTCAAAATTGGGGAAAATTAATTAAAAAAGAAAATCATATGAATCCCAGGCAATATTATATCGGCGGATAAATTTGAGAAAAATTTGGAAAAAAGCATTTAAAATGGCGGGAAATTGGCTAAAATTTTGAGCCAAAAATTTTTATCATTTTTTCAGCAAAATTTTCAAACTACACCCGGTTCGGTAATCCCAGGGACGGGGTGCTGGACGATACAGAGTTCTACCATTGGCTGATCGAGGCCCAAAAGTTTGCATATGCCCAGAGAACCAAACTCGGGGACGTGGACTTTGTGCCAGAGGCGCTGGAGCTGGCCAGGTTCAAAAATCGATAATCAATCGATAATCGACACGAAAAATCGATAATCAATTTCTTTTGCAGGGATATGACGAGTGCACGTTATCATCGCGAAATTCTGAAACGGGTGCCGCCTAGGGCCATGTTTTCAGCGTATTACGCTGAACAACCCTTCAGGGCACAGGTACAAAATTTTTTTATGAAAATTTTGTTTTATGTAGAAAATGGGAAAAAGGGTTAATTTATTTAGAAAATTTTATCCGAATTTTTTGAGATGCATTATGTTTTATTTTCAAAACCATTGATATTAATCAACACGTGCATTGATTTTTTCAAACTTTTTTTGTACAATAAATGAAAGTTTCATTTTGTTTCAGAAAGAAGATCATGGTACTTCTCATGTCTCAATTCTGGATCCGGAAGGCAACGGTGTATCGGCGACGAGCACAGTGAATAGATGGTCTAATTTATATTAAATTATAATTTGATCTGCTAAGTTTATTTAATTTTTAATTTATCCAAAGCAATATATCATTAAGTGCATAAAAAAATAAAGTATAAAGATTAATTTATTTTAGGTTTGGAGCTGTGGTTCAATCCGAACAGTTAGGCATCGTTTGGAACGATGAAATGGTAAAAATTCAAAATAATTTTTTTCTTATTTAAAAATAGAATTTGATCCGATCTGCCAATCAACATTTATTTTTTTTTCAATTCAATTTGAAAAGTAAATAACATTTTTTAAATATATATCTTTAATTCTGGGATGTAAATTTACAAATTTTAAAATGGAAATTTTACAAAATAAGGTTTTTCATAAAAAGCTAGTTGCAATAAATATTAAAATAATTTTTTAGGACGATTTTTCCTCACCGGGAATGGCCAACGGATTCGGGTTTGCCCCATCGGAGAGCAATTTCATAGAGCCAGGCAAACGGCCGATGAGTTCCATGAGCCCGATGGTGGTTTATGAACAAGCTACTGGAAAGGTATGAAGGATGCTTCCGATCTATAAAGTTAAGAAAATATTTATATAATCAATAGATGAATTATTTTATCAAAAAATTTTATGATTGAAAAGAGTGAAAATTAGAGATTTTTTAAAAATTTTCTTATTCATTAAAAAATGAAGTCCTGACACGAAAATTTACCATTAAAAGATTTTTTTCTAAAATAATATACGGTCAATTTCAATCTTGTTATCATCCGAAAACCTTTGAAAAAAAGAATAGAAGTTTAGGTGAAAAAAAATAATGATTTATTATTTGAAAATCTATAATTTTTTTCGAAAATCAATGTCAAAAAGAATATCTAAAGATATAATTTTTTTCTAATACAAATAAAAGGGTAAGGTAAAAAAATCTTTAAAAAAATCAGTAAGATTAAAAATTTCATAAAAAGACAAAAATAATTTTTGATCCATGTATAAAATTAAGAATTCTTAAAAAATAGAATGCATTATAAAAAAATTCAATTACTAAATTTAGCTCAAATTTGTGATCGGCGCCTCCGGAGGCTCCAAAATCATTTCGGCTATGGCAAAGCCGGTGATCAGAGTGCTGTGCTTCAACGAGACCCTCAAGGAGGCCATCGATGCCCCCACGCTGCACAACCAGTTCACGCCGGACGTGACGCAGTTCGAAGAAACCGTGCCAAAGGTCCAATGTATCAAGTTAGGCAACGATGGTTCACTTCCTGAGCCATAAAATGAATTTTCAATATTTTACAATAGTTTAGAAAAATAATTTATTTATTTTTTATAATTTTTTTGCTCCACTTTTTAAAAAGAAAATTTTTTTACAATTATTATGGTTAGAAAAACCAACTTTTGAGACATTTTTGGTAAATTTTTGAGGCATTGGAAAAGAAATCATAAGTTATTGATGTGTTTTCAATAAAAAATATTTTTAAATGGAATTTTATAAAGATTCATTTTTTAGCATCTATATTTAAGAAAATTTTGCTCCTATCTGGCAAGTTTTGCAATGTTCTTTTTCTTCCAACCTAATAAAATCAAAACTAGATTCATAGAAATATAATACGAATTACGATGCCATTAGCTCATTGAGTGTTAAAATTTTTTTAGATAATATTTTTACCTTTTATATTTTTCATTCCACATTCATAAAGGAATTTTTTCGATGTTAAATTCAATTTTGGATGATTTTTTACATTAAAAATTGTAACCAATAATTTTCCCATTCAGCAATTGCTGAAGGATCTTGAGGTGAAATTCGCGCAAAAATTCAAGCTGACAACTGGGTTCGAGGGCATTGTGCAGGGCATTGTGGTTGGGGAAGACGGATTCTTGTATGCTAATGGTGACTACAGGCGAAAGACAAATCAGCACCCAGAGGGATTCTGATCAGAGATCAAAGAAAAATTTTTTTTTTAAATTTTAAAGGCGAAAATGCATTTTTAGAAAGGATTTGATCAAGGATTAAAATCCAAAGATTAATGTAAATTCTTGAAAGAAGCACACAAAAGCCTAAGATCATCTATGTGACCAGTAGAACTAAAAAAACCAAACAAAAATCATTTTATGAACCAACGAACACATCCATCAATGAACATAAAAAGCGAGATCACTCATTGATAATCATCAGAGATCAAAGCTTAAGGGCAAATGATCTTTTATTCTAAAAATGTATTTTTTGAAAAAGAAATATATTTCGGACTAACAAGGAACACTCACTAGACTAAACACCTTATATGGAAGGCTATGCATCCAGAAAAATAGAACATGGTGAGTTATGCTAATAGCCAAAATACTAAATGTCCATGTATTGAAAAATTTCGAGAATAAATTATTTTAAATTTTGTTTGCTTTAAACATCGGTGGGTCATCCGTCATTTTGGTCAACCAAATTTACGAAACCATTTAGACTAAACCTGTAAAAACCAAAGATTCAGAAAATTATGCTTACTTTTTTGACCTTTTTAGTTTTTCGGATTTTCTTGAAATTTGTTGAAATTTTATAAAATGTTCAGATAGGAAAAAAATTATCGAAAATTGAAAAAAAAATCAATTTTTTGTAAAATTGAAAAAAAAGCGTTAAAGCACGTCGAAAAACAAAATTTAAAATAATTTATTCTCGAAATTTTTCAATACATGGGTATTTAGTATTTTGGATATTAGCATAACTCACCATGTTCTAATTTTTCTGGTTGCATAGCCTTCGTGTTTAATCAAGTGAGTGCCCCTCCCTTGTAAGTTACATTTGGAATCTAGATGATCAACGACCATTTGTTAGTCTAAGATGAGTTTAATCTTTTTTATCTACATTTTTTTGTATTTTAAAGTTATATGTCCATTTTCAATTCTCAAAATTCGATGCTATTAAATTTTGTATATGTTTTTTGGTAAATAAAATTGAAATTTTATTCAATAATTGTTGATAAATTGTATAAATAAGTAAATAGTGTTTTTTAAGTTGAATTAAATCTACATTTTTTATGTTAGGAATGCAAAAACAAGAAAAATTTTAGATATGTGTTGGAAATTTAGTTAAATAATAAAAGGCTGTTTTTTTATGTATATTTATTTGTTTTTAATGATTATGATAATTCTAAATTTAAACATATTAAAAAAGAATATTAAAATATTAAGATTTCAAATTAAAAATGAAATTAATTAAATTTGATTTGAATGAAATCCCTAAAAATTTTTTATTTAATTTCTTTAGTTTTTCTTTAATGACGGTATTTTTTACATTGGTTTTCTATGCCTTGGGACAGGTCATCTTGCCAGGAAAGTCAGTTTAATTCTTAAGTACAATTTTATACTACAAATTTATATTTTAAATATGTAGCTCATAATTTCAGCAGAGTATTTTATATAATATTAAATTAAAAATTTAAATATTAAAAATTTTATATAAATTGTTAATATATTTTAATTTAAATAATAATGGAAAAATAAACAAAGAAATTTTTTTAGAAGTTTTTACATTATCGAAGCATTTACTAAATTATTTCTTATTAAAATTTAGAAATATTCTTGGGCTTTATCTAAATTCAGAATTATTTTGATAATATATTTTTATATTATCAAAAAAATCAGAATTATTTTGATAATATTCGAGCAGTAATTGTTTAAATTTTTATTGATAATATATGTAATTTTTTCTAAAAATAAAATATCATCATTCATATATTCATAGAATATATATTCATAGAAAATAGATTATTATAATATGTTAATATATTAAGTTATCAATTTTTTACAAATTTATATTTAAGAAGTAAAAATAATTATGTTATTATTTTTTGCTTTATATATTTTTTAGCTTTTTTATATTGAAAATAATTAAGTATATTGAAAATAATTGAAAATAATTTATTATTGCATTTTATTGAATCACTTAAATTTATATTTGGAGGATATTATTAAAAATTATCATTTATAATGCTTAATTTAATTTGTATCTCATTTGTATTGAGTCAGACAAATTATAGTGATATAAATATTTGTAAAGCTCGCACATGAGCCCTAATATTGTTGAATATATACGGACGATAATAATGTTCAATATTGATAAAATCCTGGTAATTTTAGCTTTATTTAATTAATTTTTTGGAAATTTTAATGCCAAAAAAATTTTTGATATAAAAAATTTGCTCAAAACTTTTTAAGAATTGGTTTTCCTTAATTTCTTAACGATATTTGTTTTTTTTTAATTCTTTATATTCTTAACTTGTCCTCATTAATTTACTTTATTATTTTTTATTTTAATTTTTATCCCTAAGAATAAAAAGATTATATTCTTAAAGATAATTGTTTTTTTTTAATTCTTTATATTTTTAATTTGTCTTCATTAATTTTCTTAATTATTTTTTATTTTAATTTTTATTCCTAAGAATAAAAAGATTTTATTCTTAACGATAATTGTTATTTACATTTTTAAATAACACTAATTTTTTGAATTTCAAAACTTTGACAGAAAAAATATATATTTTCACATTATAATTTTCTATTTATTTATTATTTTATTTCTTATAAAAAGATAATTTTTTAAAATAATATTTTAATGAAGCTCTCTGTGATTTTTATCTTACTCTTTTCAAGCTGACAAAATAAAATTAACTTTATCATATCATTTTTAAAGTGTTAGAAAGATTAATAATATTATCTATGGATATAATTTTTTTATTTTAATATTAATTTTTAATCGTATTTTAATATTATTAAATATTATTTTTTAATTAATTCATAAATACATCTTTTTGATCTTTTACATTTATTTCTTTTTATTTCTAGTTTATATTTATTATTTTCAAATATATTAATATTTTTATTACACATTATTATAATGATGCCTGATTTATCTCTATGCGCCTTTTTAGTCTCGCCAGATTTCAATTTTTGGCAATTAATTATATAATTTAAAAGTTGTTCTATAAAAATAATTTTTGACCTTTGTCAACTCGGTTGTATTTATTTCTGAGATTTCACATTTTATCAAAATAGAATTATGTCTACTTCATAGTAACTTTAATATTTAATTTTTCTAAACAGTTTATGAGTTAATTTGAGAGATTTTATGCTTGATTTTGTTCAAGTCTATATTTATTGGCTCTAATGGGCATTTATTTATATAATTTTTTGACTATATGAATTTTGGCGTATATTTCAAAATGGGATCCCTGATTATCTCTTTTTCTGTTATTTTATTTAAACCTTGAATTGAGATTCTTTGTCTTCCTTATTCCAAATTATTTCCCCTTGTTTAATTCTTGATCTATTTCTTTCAGTTTAAATTTTAATTTATTAATGTTTTTTATTTTATATTATTTATGAAAGGCCAGGTATCCATTATTTTCAAATAAAAATTTTTATGATCTGTACAATAAATTTCTCATTATAGGTGCTAAATAAATGCTATGATGTAAAGCTGGATTAGCTTAGGATCAATTATTTTAAGACTTATTTTAAATTATATTTTGAATATTGCTATTTATCTATACTTTAATATGTTTAAAAAATTGAGTTTTATGAATTTGCTACCTCATCTTGGCTTCGATATGAAACAAACCCAGAGCTAAACGAATAATCATATCTATATTTATTTACTTGATGTTTAATTTTTCACAATTTTTCATTATTATTTTAAAAATAATAATAATGAAATATATTAACTCTCGTCAATCGAGAATTGAAAAAATGAAGTTCGTCAAACATGGTAGAGTATCTCACTTTTATTTTTTATTGATATCTGATTATCATTAGACGGTTTACAATGGATTTTATTTTTATTATTTAAAATGTAAGGTTTGTTCTCTATTTTTGTATTCCAGCAGCAGGTGGAAAATTTCTAAAATAAAATATTTTTATTATTTTATTCCTTTTTAATTTATTTTATTATTTTTTTAATTGTAATAAATTAAATTATTTATTAATTGTAATTTCCCTTTTTATTGCAAGGTACATAAAAAACCATCTTTTAAAATATTTCAGAATTATTTAATCAATATTTTTTATAGTTAATGAAATAATTATTATCAACTTTCACATTATTGGAAGGGAGAAGATTCTAAAAGAATCCAATAAGAACTTCAAAGTCAATTGAATGAAAAGTGCTGCTACTATTGACTACACACCACCAGCAGCCAAAAAATCGATGGACTCCAACAACGACATTGCATCGCTTCTTCGCCAGCTCAACACCACCATTTCCAACAACGCGTTATCGACAGCGCAAAAGGACCCCACCATTTCCCCCACTCTTTTAGCTGTTCTTCAACGACAAGACCAAACCTTGACAGTTCTGACGAAATTGGTTTCGGTCATGGTCCAATAACAACAATGCCAACCACAGCAACGACAAAACTCGTCCGACTCCGCAGAAGAGAAGGAACGACTCCGCTCACTGGTTCTTGTAGGGCTTCCAGAACAACAGGCGTCGACGCATCCGTTCGAGCGAGCAGAGCGTGATCAACAGGAAGTGCACAGCGTACTTCACCGGTTGGGGGTGGAGAACAAACCCGTTATGTGTTACAGAATGGGAGTCCTAAACCCAACCCCAAATGGTCAACGGCCCCGTCCCATTAAAATAGTCATGGCGGCCTCTCGCTTTCAGCACCATTGTTTGGTGGGATGGAAACGGGAGCAGCAGAACATTCGGACTGGAAGCTGGTCAAAGTTGCTATTGCGCCCATCCCTCACGCGGGAACAGTTGCAGATGGAGTACGAAGAACGGGCAGCCAAGCGAAACAGACGCGAAAATTTGAACCCAATGGATGAGTTTGGAGAGATCGCGGCGGCAATGAATGCAAACAATGCAAATTCGTCAATGAAAAGGTTTAATTTTGTATCAGAAATGGAACATGGGATTTCTAATAATAGTAAAACAGTTAATAAAAAATTTTCAAATAGACTTTCATTTAAAAATAATGATAAAATCCCATGTTTATATTTAAATTCTAGGAGTCTTTTAAACAAATTAGACTATCTTAAATTTTGGCTTGAATCTGAAAATTTTAAAGTTATAGTTGTAACGGAGACATGGTTAAATTACAATATACCAGATTAAGTTCTAGTACAAAATTTACCATATTCTGTTTTAAGAACTGATCGGACCACCTTTAAGGGAGGTGGTGTTTGTTTTCTGATTCATAATAGTTTAATTTATTCCCAGGTAGATTTTAAAAAACCTAAACAATCAGATGTTTTCGCAATTGATTTATTTACCAAAAATTTAGAGAAAATCCGTCTTATAAATGTTTACAGACCTCCAAAATATAATAGTTTAACAGAAACTTCATTTTAATTGATACTTTAACCGAACTCACTTCAAATGAACTTCCTACAATAATTATAGGCGACCTAAATTTTCCTACAATCGATTGGAATGAACTAACTAAAACTAAAAATCAACATGAACTTCTCTTCATAGATTTTCTTAAAGCGAATGATTTTTCTCAGCTTATCAATAGTCCAACCAGACTCAATAATATTTTGGACTTACTTATCACAAATAATAATAAACTAATCACTTCTCTCTCAATAAAACCTCCTCTAACTCTAACATCGGATCATAATTCAATAGAATTCGGTCTTGATTTAAATTGTCCTTCAGTCAGGCCAACGAAACCTAAAAGAAATTTCTTTAAAGCAGACTATAAAATGTTAAATTTATTTTTTAGTATGATAAATTGGAACATAATTTTTAGTTATTGTAATAACATTAATGAATCATATGGATGTTTTTCCCAGGTAATTTGGGATGGTATCGAACAATTTGTTCCTTTTAGCAAACCCTCTTCATCTAAACCCCATCTACCAAAACACATCACAAAATTAATTAATTATAGGAATTATCTCTGGGATAATAACACTGACAATCAAAAAATATGCTCTGTTTCAAAAATTTTAGATTTTCAACTCAAAAAATTTTACAGATATCGTGAACGAAAAAAGATTTCCAATCAAAAATTTCGATTTAAGCATGTTAGTTCTTTATTAAACACGAAAAGAAATGATTTGCCAAGTAGAAAAGTCCTCGGCTCTAGCTGACTATTTCCAGTCTAACTTTAGTCTTTTTTCTAATGATCAATTCCACAGAAAAGAGTATACAAAAAACTGTTTAAATTATGTTCCAATTGTTTATAACAAGGTTTTCGAACTATTGTCAAATTCTAGTTCAACTAATAATACTTCCCCTGATAATATACCCTACATACTTTTAAAAAATTGCAGCAATTTTTTAGCCTATCCATTACACTATATATTTTCTTATTCAGTTATAACTTCTACTATCCCCGATATTTGGAAGTACCGTATTTTCTCTAATATAATGGCATGCCATTATATTTTTCAACCTCAGCCGAAAGTTGCCATTATATTAGAGGGTGCCATTATATTAGAGGGTTGCCATTATATTTTTCAATCATCACCTCTGAAACAGTACACGTTTTATTTTAGGGATAAAGAAGCATCAAATTTAAGAGGTGATCCAAAAGTCCATTCACCAAGGACGTTCATTTTTTATCCATTGACATTGAGCTTGTCTTTAAAATATGACTTTACAAGAAAAAGTTTGATTTTCAAATTTGCTCAAATAGGAACTAAGGTCTGTTCATTAGGGTTGTTTTCTGCAAAAAATTGATTCTTCGATAATTATAGAAAAAAAATTTTATTCTCTCGACATAAAACTAGTTAGAAACTTGGATTCTGTGAATTTTTTAGATTTGAAAAGTAATGTCATAGATTTTTTTTAAATTTTAATATAACTAGAAAATCTTAATAACAGAAAGTGACATTGATTATGATACTGTATGACTTGCTGGTAGGTATAATTTAATAACAAGTGAAATATTTACAAGACATTTTTCACTCCTTCAGAGGTGGTCATTATATTTAGAGGGTGCCATTATATTAGAGGGTTGTCATTATATTTTTCAATCCTCACTAACTATTGCCATTATATTAGAGGGTGCCATTATATTAGGGGGTGCCATTATATTAGAGAAAATACGGTATTCTATTATTCATCCTATTCGAAAATGTCCAAATCCTAAATACTTAAAAGATTATCGCCCTATTTCTCTGTTATGTTACACCTCTAAAATCCTTGAAAAAATAATTAATGATGAACTTATAAAATACGTAGAAACCAAAAAGATTTTACCCCATGCCCAGCATGGCTTTCGAAAAAATCGTTCAACTACGACTCAACTCATTGAAGTCGTAGAGGATCTCTCATTTGCAATAGAAAACAAAAAGTCTGTTGATATTATTTACTTTGTTTTAGCAAAAGCTTTCGATAGTGTTCCATTCGGAAATTAATTTCCAAGCTAAATTCTTTAGGTATTTCTGGCCCTTTATTGAAATGGATCGAAAATTATCTGACTGGGCGTAATTATTCAGTTCGGGTTGGCCAAAATTTCTCAGTTTCTAAAAATGTCTATAGTGGAGTACCCCAGGGTTCAGTCCTTGGACCGACCCTTTTTCTATTATATATCGCTGATCTTATAACTTTGTGTTCTACAGAGGAAGTTATTGTTAAACTATTTGCTGACGACTTAAAAGCCTATCATATATTAAATAATTCTTCCCAAAATCCTCTCCAAACATTTATAAATAAGCTTATAAATTATTGCGATAACAATGGATTGAAATTAGCAGTCCATAAGTGCTCTGTTATGCACTTAGGTAATAAGAATAAAACAAATAGATCTAATTATTTCATAGGAACTAATGAAATTCCAAAGCTTCAGGACCAAGAAACAGTCAGAGACTTGGGAATATTTTTCTCGAATAACCTTAAATTTAATGACCATATTAAAAAAATCACACACAAAGTACAGGTTTTATCAATGATCTTATTAAAAATCCTTAAAACTCGTGAATCAAAATTCTTAATTAACATGTTTACTTCTTACGTGAGACCAATCCTTGAATTTGGCTCGTCAATCTGGTATCCCTACACCAAAAAATACATAAATACCATTGAACATATTCAAAAAATTTATTTTATAACCGTACCAATTCGTTTATATTATCCATATATTGTCTAAGGTAATTGAAAAAGTTAACTTTCATGTATTGATGAGGGAAAACTTAAATAATTAATGAGAGAAAATTAAAACATAAAATATAAAATTTTTTTTGGTAATAATCTATATTTTTAGATACTTTTCCATATCAGATAATATTTTATAAATTTTTTATAAATTCGGTCAGCTTTTTATTTCGAGTAAATTTTAGTTTGATTGTCTAGAATAAAATGTTTTAATTTTAATAATATAAATTGATTATTCCATTCTTTGATTATCATTTCATATTCTCATTTATGAATTTTTGAAATTTTCATTGACTTTCAATAGATAAGGTCAATTATAAATTGTAAATTCTGAAAAGTCTTTAATTTAAAAGTTGTGCCCGTAACGATCAGCATTATTTCAAAAAAGGTTGTTTTTATTTATTAAATGAAGTTCGATGCATTCAATAATCAAAAATATAAAATTAAATAAACTCTATTTTTCTTAAATTATTATAACATAAATATTTTTTATTTCGCAAATTATCCAGATTTCTTTAAAAATTACATTTCATTTAATTTTTTTATTGTATACTTTTTCTTTATAAATAATCCTATTTAAATTAATTGAAATAGTAAAATCAAAAACTTTACAAGTAATTTTTAATTAATTCAAATAAAATATAAAATATATCATGGTATGTATAAAAATATTCTTTTTATAAAGACCTTTTGTATTTTTAAGTATTTTTTTTCTCTAAAGCACCCAATAAATTTGCTTTTAATTCTATTTTAATATAAATAAAAAATTATTTTTTTCATCGATTTAGCAACTTTCATAACTTAATCGATTTTTTTCACTTTTATTATTACTAATTTTTCTTTAAATTGGTTGCTTATGTCAATAATTTATTAAAAAACATTAATTATTATTCCAATTATATTAGGTTTTTGATTAATTTTCTATTTTTAAATTTATTTAAATATAAACTACAAGTTATCTTTGATAAGATTATTCTCAAGAATTATTGAGTAATCACTATTATTTTCATCTTTACTAATTCTTATACTCAAAGGTAGAATTATCTGAGCTCGATTATTCATGCTTATTTTGTACTTGTTGGAGCAAAGTAAAATCAAATAATTTAAAAAATAAAAATTTTTGAATTGTAACTAAAGATTATATTGAATTTCTATATTATAAATTTTTGTTGTTTATTTATTTTTCAAAAACTAAATACATAGTTGCAACTATAAAAATTTTTATTTATTTCTTTATTTAATTTTGAATCTAATCTTTCCAAGGTTAAATTACTAAAATCATCCATATAGGTATAGTCATAAATTAAATCCATTATTGTCTTAAAGTTAATTTTAGAATCATTATACTAAAAAACAAATTGAACGGCTGAAATTGATGAAACTCAATTTACGATTTATTTTTTATTTAATTAATTATCATTAATCTTTTAACTTATTAGTAATATTTAAAAATGACTCTTTATGTTGTAGCTCAGAGATGCATGATTGACGAGCACTAAAATGTTGTTAAAATTTTTTTAGATAGGATTGTAATTATTTTTAATGATAAATATATATTTTTTTTTCTTCTTAAGTTTTTCTTAGGAAGCATTGTATTTCCACAACAACTAAAGGAAGAAGTTGTAAATCTTACGAATCGATGAGTTTGGGTATATTTTATATATGGTAACATTTTTTATTTTTTAATCAGATGTTAATGGTATTTTATATTAAAATTATTTAATATTAATTGATTATCGCAAAAATATAAAGTTTCATTATATGGATTGATTATTATAAATTTATTGTTCTTTGAATTTTGGGTATAATTTTAATAGAAAAACTATTATAGCATATTTTATATTTCTATATATAAATATAGTTGATTAAAATACTTTCTTTAGGAATTGTTTTTATTGAAATAGTCTCGAATAAAATACAATTCATGGTTAATTTAACAAAAAATGATTTCATT
>LDKF01001753.1:1984-15383 GCA_001026735.1 Rotylenchulus reniformis
GGATTTTTGAGAACTAGCAAATTTCCTGAAAATTTGACCGAAGATGAGAAAGACAGCTTTACGCTGATTGCCAAGGACCTTTGTTTGGATTCTGGCATTTTATTTTTCCACCACAAGGATTCAAAACCTAGGTTGTATGTCCCGGCGAGTCTGAGGGCCCTGATTTTTGATTCGTTTCATACTACCAAGTTAGGTGGTGGACACATGGATTTTAGCAAGACTTACAAGAAGTGTAGGAAATATTTTTGGCCTCGCATGCATTCTGACTTAGTCACGTGGCACAAGCAGTGCATCACTTGTCAGCTTCGGCATTCTCCTTGTCCTCCGTATCGTGCAGAGATGTGCACACCACCAGTGAATACCTTGTTCGCCAAGGTCGGCCTTGATTTGGCGGGACCTTTTCCAAAAACCCAAAAAGGGAACAAACATATTTTGAATATTGTTTGTTGGTTTACAAAATTTGTGATTTCTGTTCCTCTCCCGGATGCGAAAGCAACCACTATTGCTTCGGCATTTCTCAGGCATTGTTATTTGCGCTTCGGCGGTTGCACCGAATTAATTTCCGACAATGCTACGGCATTTACATCGGACTTTTTCAAAAGTCTTTGTTCTATGTTGTATATTAATAAGACCTATGCCATTCCTCATTGGAGTCAGGGCAACTCGGTCACAGAGAGGTCATTTCGGACCTTTCATAATATACTTTCGAAGTATATTTCGAAGGAACAGCCTGACTTTGATGAACATTTGGAATTCGCCAATTTTTGTTATAACACTTCGGTGCACCACTCTACGAATGAGACTCCTTTCTTTTTGATGTATGGGCGGGACCCAATATTTTGTGTTGATTTGATTCTGGACCCTCGGGTCAGGGAACCGGGAGTAACCCATGATGAGAATGAAGTTAAGCAGAAATTGATTATGACTTTGAGAAGAGCGTGGCAATGTGCTGATGAGGCAAATAAAGAATCCCAGGCTAGATCCAAGAAATATTATGACAGATTGATGAGGAACCCGACCATAACGGTGGGGGATCGGGTATTGCTTAGGAACTACGCTGGGAAGGTCGGAACGTCACGCAAATTCCATTTGCCGTGGCGGGGAGTTTTCCGAGTGATAGGGATAAGTGGGGTTAAGGTAACCATCGTAAGCTGCAACTCTCCGCAGAGCAACCCTCGGATAGTTCACATAAACCAGTTAAAGAAATGCGTAGAACCAATTGGCCCTCCAATTTCTACGRCTGAGTTAGATAGGGAAGATGAGGAAGCACTGAGAGAGGCTGGGGCTGAGGAAGTAATTGGCGAACCGGGCTACTCTCATAAGGCTAAGAAGCAAAATGGTGTTTTGATGGAAGAATCTAAGGAGAGTGATGAAGTTATGGGTGAGAAAAATGAGGAATTGGAAGATGAGGTGGCAAGACCCGATAATGATAAGGAAGAAATGGGTCGTGGTGGACAAGGAAGGTACAACTTGAGGAAGGGTGTTAGGTTTAGGTTGCCGAGTATGTGATTTTTGTTTTGTTTTTGCTTAGGCAGGGAAGAGAATAAGTAGTTTTCCAAGCTATTGGGATTTAACTTAGGGATGTGGTTGGGTTTCCTTAGTAAAAGATAAATCAGTTCATTCAGGATGCCGCCTCCTGTTGTAATCCCGTTCCTGTCGACATCGGCTGAGCATCAGAACTTCTCGAATTTTGCGTTGTGGAAAGTGGTTGTGGACAATAAGGAGTATCCGTCGTCCGAGCATTGCTACGTTGATAAGAAAGTCCGCTTCTTTGGTAGAGAGATTGGAGCTCTGATGAAGTTGACTCCGAAGTTGGCCAAACGGGCGGGTGACGAAGTCCGGCTTAGCAGTCCAGCCTCGGCAGTAGATGCTTGGAATTGTGTCAAGGGTGATGTGATGTTCCGTATTGTGTTGTGCAAGTTCGAGCAGCATGATGAACTGAGACGGGAGCTGCTACAAACAGAGGATTCTATCTTGGCTGAATGTGCATTCAACACTTACTGGGGTTCTGGCGAGAGTGAAGAAGAAACAAGGAAGGGTAGATATCGAGGGAGAAACATGATGGGAAAGATCTTGATGAATGTGCGACAAATTCTAGGTGGAATTTTGAAAGGGGAGGGAAAGAGCATCACTGATCAATTTTTTTCAGGTATGTCTGACTTCCGGTTGAACAGCGACGACTTTCCGCCACTTCCCAAATCTGAACACGCCTCGGCAGCGGTGAAACTTGGAGAGGGGACTTCTCAGGCGTGTGTCGTCCAGGAGCCGGAAAAGGGCAAAGTGGCAGAAAAGGCGGTGGAGGTAAAGGTGGCAGGAGAGGAGGAAGAAGAGAATAAAGAGAGAGAGATTGGTGAAGAAGAGAGAAAGAAAGAAGAGGAAGAGAAGGAAATTGAAGAGATCCTTGGAGCGTTTGGAAATGAGGGCTTCGGCAGTAAGAATAAGGATAGTGGAGAGAGTGAGGAAGATTTTCGAGCACGTGCGAGTCCGGAAGAGTTAGCTAGGTCGTTCGGGAAAATGGAGTTGGATAGCTTCGGCAAGCAAAAGTTTTCTGAGGATAAGATTGTGGGAGAAAAGTCAGTGATCTATTTGGTGTGTCAGGTAGAGGAGAACACAGTTGTGGCGGCGAGATTGAAGTCCATGAACGACAAGGGGTGGCCGTTCTTCGTCTCCATTTCCTCTGAGTTGTCGGATCGTCATGCTTCGAGAGGTCTTCAATTGGGTGATATGGTTGGAGTTGTTAGGTATGTGTGGAAGGAGGAATTTCGAGTTCTGGCGGCGAGAGAAAGTGAAAAGAGTGCACACAGGAAAATGTGGTACACGCATCACATTAACAGCCAGGCAAATGCTACTCAGCTCTCTCTTGTGACCCTTGCTCCTCGGAAAGAGTTTCCCGGGGTTGTGCTGAGAATCAGAGACATGGTGACCGCCACCGGAGAAACAAAAAGACTTGGAGCCATTGTCATCTCGCCTGGGCTTCAGATGTCGGCTCGGTGTTTCAGGAGGCAACTGATAGGGTTAGACTTGGGAAAATTGGAGGTTGGTCAGTTGGTCAAAGTCTGGGCGGCGACTTTGCCAGAAGGATGTTTGGTGAGCGATTCCTACGTGTTGCCTCCGCAGCCATTGTTCAAAATGGGCTCTGAGAATTGGGTGTTGGGCGGCATGGGCGCACTTGCTGGTGTCGAAGCAGGAGAGCCTTGGCGATTTCAGAGAGAAGGGAAGAATGTGTTTTACCCGCTTTCACCCGAGATGACAAGCGAAGAGGAGTCATTTGCTTTGAGAATTATGGGTTCAGCGGTAGCCTACAGCTTCGAAGAAGAAATCAAGTCCTCCTTGGAAAGTCGTTTTGAGGGGTCGGTGGTAGTGTCCGGAGTCGATGATTTGTTCTGGCGGTTGAGATTCTGCGGAATTGATTCAGTGAAAGTTAAGAAGTTGAAAGAGGTGTGGGAGGAGGATGAGCAAGTCCAGGCTAAGACGGCGTTGGATATTCCTCACTTTGCACAGGGAGTGGTCAAGAGTGTTGAAGTTGAGGAAGTCAGGTCCTTCGGGAAGCCCAAGTTTGATATGTCCGTGGAGGTGAAGATGCAACGGCCACAAGAGCGAAAGAAGCAGGATACTGAGACTGAATTTGATCGAGCTTGTAGAGGCGGTTTTGTAGTGATCCATCCCGTCGTTTCAAAAGGCCAGTGGGACAGGCGAATGTGCTTCGCGTCAGCACAACCTGCTGAAGTGGCGAAATTGAATACTGCGCAGGGGGAGATCATGAGAGCATTGTTGGGGCGGAAGTCAGAGCGCGCGGTGGTGATCGATGAGGAGGTGATTGAGGGAGATCAGCAGGCCGAGAGGCCGAGAGGAAACCGCTTTTTTGAGCGTCTGAATGAGCAGCAGAGGGCTTCGGCCGAATTGTTGTTGGAAAGCGGTGGCAGGCTGATTTTTCAGCAAGCACCGCCCGGTGTGGGCAAAACACTTGTTGCGGTGACGGCTGCCTCATCTCTGATCGAGAATCAGTCCGAAAAGGTGGCGATTGTGACGGCGGCGAACTTGCCCTTGGCAAATTTGGCAAGTGTGTTGGAGGAGGTTCTTGGCGAGGAAGAAATGTTGGCGAGTGGATCTTTGGCGTTGTTTTCCGGCTATGCGAAGGATAGATACAGATTGGTGCTCGAACGGCTTCGGCAGTACATGCTGGTCTCAAAAGTGAAGTCTGAAGAGGTCATTTCGAAAATTGACAAGGGTGATCGGAAATTGTTTGATGAGTATTGTAAGGACTTTGAGGTGCGTCCCCGTTTGACAAATGAGCGAAGAATTGCGACTTTGGTCTCGCAGGTGGAGGATGATCGGGTTGTGTTTGCAACGGCAAATTTGGCTGAGGACTTGTGCAACACTTCTCTTCGGGGCACCACTGCGTTGATCTTCGATGAGGCGACACAGGGCTCTTGNGTAGTGATCCATCCCGTCGTTTCAAAAGGCCAGTGGGACAGGCGAATGTGCTTCGCGTCAGCACAACCTGCTGAAGTGGCGAAATTGAATACTGCGCAGGGGGAGATCATGAGAGCATTGTTGGGGCGGAAGTCAGAGCGCGCGGTGGTGATCGATGAGGAGGTGATTGAGGGAGATCAGCAGGCCGAGAGGCCGAGAGGAAACCGCTTTTTTGAGCGTCTGAATGAGCAGCAGAGGGCTTCGGCCGAATTGTTGTTGGAAAGCGGTGGCAGGCTGATTTTTCAGCAAGCACCGCCCGGTGTGGGCAAAACACTTGTTGCGGTGACGGCTGCCTCATCTCTGATCGAGAATCAGTCCGAAAAGGTGGCGATTGTGACGGCGGCGAACTTGCCCTTGGCAAATTTGGCAAGTGTGTTGGAGGAGGTTCTTGGCGAGGAAGAAATGTTGGCGAGTGGATCTTTGGCGTTGTTTTCCGGCTATGCGAAGGATAGATACAGATTGGTGCTCGAACGGCTTCGGCAGTACATGCTGGTCTCAAAAGTGAAGTCTGAAGAGGTCATTTCGAAAATTGACAAGGGTGATCGGAAATTGTTTGATGAGTATTGTAAGGACTTTGAGGTGCGTCCCCGTTTGACAAATGAGCGAAGAATTGCGACTTTGGTCTCGCAGGTGGAGGATGATCGGGTTGTGTTTGCAACGGCAAATTTGGCTGAGGACTTGTGCAACACTTCTCTTCGGGGCACCACTGCGTTGATCTTCGATGAGGCGACACAGGGCTCTTGGGTGCAACTTGTACATCTCGTGGCGAATCTCCCCGAGTTGAAGAGGGTTTTCGTGACCGGCGACCGATTTCAGCTCGGAGTACACCTCCAGAAGTTGCCTGCTCTCCTACAGTCGGGCTTCGGCCTTGAGTCCATGGTTGACCAATTGGTGGTGTCGGCGAGAGTGCGGCAAACGCGGCTGAAAGTGTGTTATCGGATGCATCCGATTCTTGTAGAGGCAGTTTCCTATGCGGCGTATGAGCCTAATGGAGAAGTGTTGGAGCCGGGAACTCAGGCCAGTTCTAGAACTCTGTTGACGGAATCTCCCTTTCCGTTGCCAATGCAAGACTCCCCGATTCTGCTGTTGAACGTCGGAGGAACTTGTAGACAAGATCCGTCATCGTATTCCCTCACCAATGATCGACAAACAGCTTCGGCAGTTCAAGTGTCCTCGAGCTTGAGAAGCAATTGTCCGGAGGCTTCACTGGTCGTCATTTGCATGTACACTTTCCAAAAGGAGTGTGTTCAGCGAGAATTGATGAGCGTGGGATTGAGTGATGTCTTGGTTGTGAGTGTGGACGGGTATCAGGCCCAGGAAGCGGATATTGTGATTGTAGTAACTACAAGGTCGAAGGCGAGAGAGGGTACTTTGGGAGAGAGCTCTGAATTTTTGAAAGATTCGAGAAGGGCCACTGTCGCATTAAGTCGGGCGAGACATGGTCTGGTGCTGATCGNGACCCTTGCTCCTCGGAAAGAGTTTCCCGGGGTTGTGCTGAGAATCAGAGACATGGTGACCGCCACCGGAGAAACAAAAAGACTTGGAGCCATTGTCATCTCGCCTGGGCTTCAGATGTCGGCTCGGTGTTTCAGGAGGCAACTGATAGGGTTAGACTTGGGAAAATTGGAGGTTGGTCAGTTGGTCAAAGTCTGGGCGGCGACTTTGCCAGAAGGATGTTTGGTGAGCGATTCCTACGTGTTGCCTCCGCAGCCATTGTTCAAAATGGGCTCTGAGAATTGGGTGTTGGGCGGCATGGGCGCACTTGCTGGTGTCGAAGCAGGAGAGCCTTGGCGATTTCAGAGAGAAGGGAAGAATGTGTTTTACCCGCTTTCACCCGAGATGACAAGCGAAGAGGAGTCATTTGCTTTGAGAATTATGGGTTTAGCGGTAGCCTACAGCTTCGAAGAAGAAATCAAGTCCTCCTTGGAAAGTCGTTTTGAGGGGTCGGTGGTAGTGTCCGGAGTCGATGATTTGTTCTGGCGGTTGAGATTCTGCGGAATTGATTCAGTGAAAGTTAAGAAGTTGAAAGAGGTGTGGGAGGAGGATGAGCAAGTCCAGGCTAAGACGGCGTTGGATATTCCTCACTTTGCACAGGGAGTGGTCAAGAGTGTTGAAGTTGAGGAAGTCAGGTCCTTCGGGAAGCCCAAGTTTGATATGTCCGTGGAGGTGAAGATGCAACGGCCACAAGAGCGAAAGAAGCAGGATACTGAGACTGAATTTGATCGAGCTTGTAGAGGCGGTTTTGTAGTGATCCATCCCGTCGTTTCAAAAGGCCAGTGGGACAGGCGAATGTGCTTCGCGTCAGCACAACCTGCTGAAGTGGCGAAATTGAATACTGCGCAGGGGGAGATCATGAGAGCATTGTTGGGGCGGAAGCCAGAGCGCGCGGTGGTGATCGATGAGGAGGTGATTGAGGGAGATCAGCAGGCCGAGAGGCCGAGAGGAAACCGCTTTTTGGAGCGTCTGAATGAGCAGCAGAGGGCTTCGGCCGAATTGTTGTTGGAAAGCGGTGGCAGGCTGATTTTTCAGCAAGCACCGCCCGGTGTGGGCAAAACACTTGTTGCGGTGACGGCTGCCTCATCTCTGATCGAGAATCAGTCCGAAAAGGTGGCGATTGTGACGGCGGCGAACTTGCCCTTGGCAAATTTGGCAAGTGTGTTGGAGGAGGTTCTTGGCGAGGAAGAAATGTTGGCGAGTGGATCTTTGGCGTTGTTTTCCGGCTATGCGAAGGATAGATACAGATTGGTGCTCGAACGGCTTCGGCAGTACATGCTGGTCTCAAAAGTGAAGTCTGAAGAGGTCATTTCGAAAATTGACAAGGGTGATCGGAAATTGTTTGATGAGTATTGTAAGGACTTTGAGGTGCGTCCCCGTTTAACAAATGAGCGAAGAATTGCGACTTTGGTCTCGCAGGTGGAGGATGATCGGGTTGTGTTTGCAACGGCAAATTTGGCTGAGGACTTGTGCAACACTTCTCTTCGGGGCACCACTGCGTTGATCTTCGATGAGGCGACACAGGGCTCTTGGGTGCAACTTGTACATCTCGTGGCGAATCTCCCCGAGTTGAAGAGGGTTTTCGTGACCGGCGACCGATTTCAGCTCGGAGTACACCTCCAGAAGTTGCCTGCTCTCCTACAGTCGGGCTTCGGCCTTGAGTCCATGGTTGACCAATTGGTGGTGTCGGCGAGAGTGCGGCAAACGCGGCTGAAAGTGTGTTATCGGATGCATCCGATTCTTGTAGAGGCAGTTTCCTATGCGGCGTATGAGCCTAATGGAGAAGTGTTGGAGCCGGGAACTCAGGCCAGTTCTAGAACTCTGTTGACGGAATCTCCCTTTCCGTTGCCAATGCAAGACTCCCCGATTCTGCTGTTGAACGTCGGAGGAACTTGTAGACAAGATCCGTCATCGTATTCCCTCACCAATGATCGACAAACAGCTTCGGCAGTTCAAGTGTCCTCGAGCTTGAGAAGCAATTGTCCGGAGGCTTCACTGGTCGTCATTTGCATGTACACTTTCCAAAAGGAGTGTGTTCAGCGAGAATTGATGAGCGTGGGATTGAGTGATGTCTTGGTTGTGAGTGTGGACGGGTATCAGGCCCAGGAAGCGGATATTGTGATTGTAGTAACTACAAGGTCGAAGGCGAGAGAGGGTACTTTGGGAGAGAGCTCTGAATTTTTGAAAGATTCGAGAAGGGCCACTGTCACATTAAGTCGGGCGAGACATGGTCTGGTGCTGATCGGTGACTTGGATGTATTGAGAGAGGGATCTGTGTGGGGAAGATTTTTGGAGAAGGCGAGTGAGGGAACGCCAATGGTTGGATATGGGTTCTTTGAGGTGCTGAAAGTGGGTGGTTTTAAGCGGGATCGCTTCGGCCAGTTAATTTCCGCGGATGGGAGGCTCGTGTCGGAGATGGCGGCTGGCGGCAGCGGCAGAGTGGCTTTGGCCGGGCGAGATGAGACATGGAGGCCCGGAGGGTTTGATTTATCCAATGAGCAAATTAGCCCTAACATCCCTTTCCCCCACAGGAAGCGACCGGCGGCACGGGACGAGGACTGGCGTGCTGGGCCCAAGGTGTGGACTCCGCGAGGCTCTGCAACAACTGGGCGTGGCGCAATCACCTGTTACGAGTGCGGGAAGCAGGGGCACATTGCGAGATCCTGTCCTGAAAGTCGTGGTTCTGCAGCGGTTGGGCGTGGCGTCAAGTGTTACCAGTGCGGAGGCTTTGGCCATTTTGCGCGTGACTGTGAGGGGAGCTCGAGTGGACATCACGATGGGCGCGGCGACGGAGGCTGGAAACGAAGACGCGGCATGTGAGAAAAGAGGCGGGTCAAGATGAGGAAGACCCGGATGGCGGCACAGTTCAGTACTTGGCGGCAACACACACACATCCCTATCTCATTTTGTTGTCTTCTCTTTCTCTCATATCTTTTTATTTGGAGGGAGAATGGGAGTTCGGGGCGTAGCTTAGGCATTTTTATGTTATTCCGATATTTTTTTTATAATTTTATGTTTCTCTCGGAAACTCGTTAGGTGGTCATTTTTGTGGTGGCCGAGAGGGTGCTTTGGCGATATGCCCTGGAGATGAGAAGAGAGTGGATCAGGGACGATCCGATGGATAAGGAGGGGCCCGGCTTCGGCATTTTGGCCAGTGAGGTTATTGGCCGTGGAGAAATTTTTATCTGGCGGGTTTCCGAGATTAGACCGAAATTTTGAGTAATTGTTTTACGACCAGGGACGGTCTAAACGGGGATGGGAGGTGTTAGGCCGTCACCCGTTCCCCCTATTTCTCCCTTCTCATCTTTTAATGTACTCTGATCTTCAATCATTTATCCCCCATCCGATCGCCTTAAAAGGCTTTGATGTTGGAATGTTCTTGGTCATTCATCTCCCCACCGACTTCCTGAGATAAAGATCCCTTTCAGAGATGTGTCATCAATTGGTTGGGGTCGGGAATGGGGGCTTAGGGACTGATCACCCCTGGGAACCCATCCTCGGAATGACCATTGCCCCGAACCTTCCCTGGACCCAAATCCCCAAAGGGTCCCTCCCCGTCGGCCTGACCGGCACGCCGCCGCTGGGCGACGCGTTACTATATTCTAGAGAACGGAATTNACCGCCCGGTGTGGGCAAAACACTTGTTGCGGTGACGGCTGCCTCATCTCTGATCGAGAATCAGTCCGAAAAGGTGGCGATTGTGACGGCGGCGAACTTGCCCTTGGCAAATTTGGCAAGTGTGTTGGAGGAGGTTCTTGGCGAGGAAGAAATGTTGGCGAGTGGATCTTTGGCGTTGTTTTCCGGCTATGCGAAGGATAGATACAGATTGGTGCTCGAACGGCTTCGGCAGTACATGCTGGTCTCAAAAGTGAAGTCTGAAGAGGTCATTTCGAAAATTGACAAGGGTGATCGGAAATTGTTTGATGAGTATTGTAAGGACTTTGAGGTGCGTCCCCGTTTGACAAATGAGCGAAGAATTGCGACTTTGGTCTCGCAGGTGGAGGATGATCGGGTTGTGTTTGCAACGGCAAATTTGGCTGAGGACTTGTGCAACACTTCTCTTCGGGGCACCACTGCGTTGATCTTCGATGAGGCGACACAGGGCTCTTGGGTGCAACTTGTACATCTCGTGGCGAATCTCCCCGAGTTGAAGAGGGTTTTCGTGACCGGCGACCGATTTCAGCTCGGAGTACACCTCCAGAAGTTGCCTGCTCTCCTACAGTCGGGCTTCGGCCTTGAGTCCATGGTTGACCAATTGGTGGTGTCGGCGAGAGTGCGGCAAACGCGGCTGAAAGTGTGTTATCGGATGCATCCGATTCTTGTAGAGGCAGTTTCCTATGCGGCGTATGAGCCTAATGGAGAAGTGTTGGAGCCGGGAACTCAGGCCAGTTCTAGAACTCTGTTGACGGAATCTCCCTTTCCGTTGCCAATGCAAGACTCCCCGATTCTGCTGTTGAACGTCGGAGGAACTTGTAGACAAGATCCGTCATCGTATTCCCTCACCAATGATCGACAAACAGCTTCGGCAGTTCAAGTGTCCTCGAGCTTGAGAAGCAATTGTCCGGAGGCTTCACTGGTCGTCATTTGCATGTACACTTTCCAAAAGGAGTGTGTTCAGCGAGAATTGATGAGCGTGGGATTGAGTGATGTCTTGGTTGTGAGTGTGGACGGGTATCAGGCCCAGGAAGCGGATATTGTGATTGTAGTAACTACAAGGTCGAAGGCGAGAGAGGGTACTTTGGGAGAGAGCTCTGAATTTTTGAAAGATTCGAGAAGGGCCACTGTCGCATTAAGTCGGGCGAGACATGGTCTGGTGCTGATCGGTGACTTGGATGTATTGAGAGAGGGATCTGTGTGGGGAAGATTTTTGGAGAAGGCGAGTGAGGGAACGCCAATGGTTGGATATGGGTTCTTTGAGGTGCTGAAAGTGGGTGGTTTTAAGCGGGATCGCTTCGGCCAGTTAATTTCCGCGGATGGGAGGCTCGTGTCGGAGATGGCGGCTGGCGGCAGCGGCAGAGTGGCTTTGGCCGGGCGAGATGAGACATGGAGGCCCGGAGGGTTTGATTTATCCAATGAGCAAATTAGCCCTAACATCCCTTTCCCCCACAGGAAGCGACCGGCGGCACGAGACGAGGACTGGCGTGCTGGGCCCAAGGTGTGGACTCCGCGTGGCTCTGCAACAACTGGGCGTGGCGCAATCACCTGTTACGAGTGCGGGAAGCAGGGGCACATTGCGAGATCCTGTCCTGAAAGTCGTGGTTCTGCAGCGGTTGGGCGTGGCGTCAAGTGTTACCAGTGCGGAGGCTTTGGCCATTTTGCGCGTGACTGTGAGGGGAGCTCGAGTGGACATCACGATGGGCGCGGCAACGGAGGCTGGAAACGAAGACGCGGCATGTGAGAAAAGTGGCGGGTCAAGATGAGGAAGACCCGGATGGCGGCACAGTTCAGTACTTGGCGGCAACACACACACATCCCTATCTCATTTTGTTGTCTTCTCTTTCTCTCATATCTTTTTATTTGGAGGGAGAACGGGAGTTCGGGGCGTAGCTTAGGCATTTTTATGTTATTCCGATATTTTTTTATAATTTTATGTTTCTCTCGGAAACTCGTTAGGTGGTCATTTTTGTGGTGGCCGAGAGGGTGCTTCGGCGATATGCCCTGGAGATGAGAAGAGAGTGGATCAGGGACGATCCGATGGATAAGGAGGGGCCCGGCTTCGGCATTTTGGCCAGTGAGGTTATTGGCCGTGGAGAAATTTTTATCTGGCGGGTTTCCGAGATTAGACCGAAATTTTGAGTAATTGTTTTACGACCAGGGACGGTCTAAACGGGGATGGGAGGTGTTAGGCCGTGAGTCACCCGTTCCCCCTATTTCTCCCTTCTCATCTTTTAATGTACTCTGATCTTCAATCATTTATCCCCCATCCGATCGCCTTAAAAGGCTTTGATGTTGGAATGTTCTTGGTCATTCATCACCCCACCGATTTCCTGAGATAAAGATCCCTTTCAGAGATGCGTCATCCATCGGTGGGGGTCGGGAATGGGGATCTAGGGACTGATCACCCCTGGGAACCCATCCTCGGAATGTCCATTGCCCCGAACCTTCCCTGGACCCAAATCCCCAAAGGGTCCCTCCCCGTCGGCCTGACCAGCACGCCACCACTGGGCGACGCGTTACTAAAGCAATAAAACGTAAAACCCTAGGCCAATGAAAGTTTTTAAGCCTATGAAATTTTGTGAACATCGTAAGGTCTATGAATTTTTAAATTTTTTCGAAATTTTCAAGGCCTAAGAATTTTCAAAGATTTTCAGAAGCCCAAAGATTATCAAAATTTTCAAGGCCTAAGGATTTTCAAAAATTTCTATATTATTTTAGAATTTTGGGTTTTGCAAAAAATCTTTCAAATCTCGTATTCAAAAAATTTTCAGAGGCTTTGGATTATCAATAAATTCTAAGGCCTAGATTAGGTAATAGCAGGGGTGCGATCTGTCCTGATTTATCAGATTTGTCCTGATTTGGAGGGTCCAGATCTTACAAAATAAAAATGTCCTGATTTGTCAGATTTGTCCTGATTTTCGACCTAGTCCTGATTTTCGAATTTTTCTTGAAATCCCATTAAAAAAGTGACCAATTTTCGTAAGAAAAGATATATAAATTTCCAAAATTTTCTCCGGCGGCCCCTATCGGGACCGCCGGCATTCTAAGCAGTATTTTTTCCAAAAATTCTTAGAAATGACCATTTTTCATAAGAAAAAAGAACTAATTTTTCAAAAATTTCTCCGGCGGCCCCTGTCGGGACCGCCGCCACCTTACAAAGCTGTTTCTCAAGAAAAGAGTTCCGTAAATTTTCTAGGGCGGCCCAACCTGGAACGCCGGTCCTATCGAGACTATTTCTTAGACAAAACACTCAATTTCCTATGAAAAATGTGTAAAATCGCAAAATTTTCCCCGTTCCGAAATTCGTTTTTTTTTGCTCGTCAATCGTCAACCGATCCCCCTTCCCCTCCCAAATGTACGATTTGCTCATTTCTTCACCCAGGGTCAGCTCCCTAGAACCCAAGCTCGTTAGAACCCAACGAACGAAAACTTTTTTTTGAGGCTAGCTAGGCCAAAAACATAATAAGCAAATATATGCAGAATTTTATGCTCTATCTTTTAGCATTTTTAGTTTTTCAAATTTCCGCGAAAAATTTTGAAATTTTTTCGAAAAACACCGATTTTTCGCATTTTTCGAAAATTTTGAAAAATTTCAAAATTTTTCGCGGAAATTTGAAAAACTAAAAATGCTAAAAGATAGAGCATAAAATTCTGCATATATTTGCTTATTATGTTTTTGGCCTAGCTAGCCTCAAAAAAAAGTTTTCGTTCGTTGGGTTCTAACGAGCTTGGGTTCTAGGGAGCTGACCCTGAATGAACAATGGAAATTAATTTT
>LDKF01001753.1:15483-28368 GCA_001026735.1 Rotylenchulus reniformis
GGGGGGGGGAGAAAGGGGGGAGGGACTCCCCTCTGTCGCTAGAAAAATCCAAAAAATTTTGAAAATTTTTCGTAAAATTTTTTCTTATCAAACAAAAAATTGGTAAAATTTCTTAAAAAGTGCTAAATGTCTCAAAAAAATTTTCCCCGGCGGCGGCTGAAAAAATAGCAGTTTTTTGTAGAAATTGCGTTGTTTTAGGAGCGCCGGCAGCCCCGATAGGGGCCACCGAAGAAAAATTTTCGATTTTAAAAGGTTTTTCGTAAGGAAAAATTGGCGATTTTTTGTTGGTTCCTTGATTCAGGATTCTTAAAAAAATTTTACCGAGATTCTCGGTAAAAAATGAAGACTCGATCGAGATCTCGATGGAGATTCTCGATAAAGTCTCGGTCTCGATAAAGTCTCGGTCGGAGGCGAAAAAAACCGATCGAGATCTCGATCGAGACTCTCGGTCAAAGTCTCGGTACCGAGACCCGAGACTCTCGGTATCGAGATCTCGATCGGCCGATCTCTAATTAATACAATAAAGCCTCCTCCCTTCCCTTCCCTCCATACATCGAACCCTCCTCCACCCTCCCAACTACTTTACATAGTGTCTTAAGTGATCTATTTCCCTTTCATAATTTTAGTGATTTGGCGTTTTATTCCCCCATTTAGACATTTTGTCCCTTTTCCCCATTTAGAAAATTAATTTCCATTGTTCATTCAGGGTCAGCTCCCTAGAACCCAAGCTCGTTAGAACCCAACGAACGAAAACTTTTTTTTGAGGCTAGCTAGGCCAAAAACATAATAAGCAAATATATGCAGAATTTTATGCTCTATCTTTTAGCATTTTTAGTTTTTCAAATTTCCGCGAAAAATTTTGAAATTTTTTCGAAAAACACCGATTTTTCGCATTTTTCGAAAATTTTGAAAAATTTCAAAATTTTTCGCGGAAATTTGAAAAACTAAAAATGCTAAAAGATAGAGCATAAAATTCTGCATATATTTGCTTATTATGTTTTTGGCCTAGCTAGCCACAAAAAAAAGTTTTCGTTCGTTGGGTTCTAACGAGCTGGGTTCTAGGGAGTTGTAGCCAGACGAGCTGGGTTCTAGGGAGTTGTAGCCGTTCATTCACTTTTCCGGATTTTGGGTTTTGGCGCTGTGCGATTTATTAAAGAGAATAAAAGCGTTTATTTATTCTGTGTCTTCGATTAATTGGTTGAGAACCCATTGTATTTACGACGTGGCGTTTTTTTGAAATTTGTTCTGAAAGCGAAGAAAGGCAAGAATCCTAACAAGCCAGAGAGAGAGAGAGAAGAATTAATGCAAAAATATTATTAGTATTTAAATTTTTAGCTTTTAAAATGAATGCAAAAGACGTTTTATAATGGAGGTTAGTTTATCCTCGTCCCTCCCCGGCAACCGTATCATCTCACTCCTTGGTTCATCTCCTCCCTCCCCGGCTACCGTATCATCTCACTCCCTGGTTCAACTCTTCCATTTCCGGCTACCGTATCATCTCACTCCCTGGTTCAACTCTTCCATTTCCGGCTACCGTATCATTCATCCCTCTCCGATTCATCTCCTTTCTCCCCGTTACCGTATCTCTTTCTGCCCGTCCTGATTCTGCTGAACATTGGGGTTGCTTTGGGGCGGAGTTGTCTCGCCGTTGCTGACAAATCCCTGCTCGTCCACTTCCGGCTGGCTCTCCGGTTGGCTGATGTCAAAGATGCGCGCATAAATCTCCTGGGACTTGTTGTCCACCAGGAACAGCGATGCCCGATCGGCGTCCACCAATTTTTGGGCAAAATTCTGTCAGCAAATAGTTTTTTTATGCTGATACCCTCCCCAACCCACATACCATCACTTTCAAGATGACCGTGTCCATCGTGATGATGTCTTGGAAGATCGACCTGAACATTTTCCCTTTGGGTTCGCTTTCTCTCCAAAATCAAACCGACTTGACCACATCCAACAGGAAAGAATTCAATTTGCGCTGGCGATGAACATATTCCACGTCTTCCGGGGACGGCGATATCAAGGGGGTCGGCTGCGGGGCCAATTTGCCGTTCGCTTGCTAAATCCTCCCAACAGAGTTTCCCCTTTCCCCTTCCTTTCCCATGCGAATTGCCTTTGCGAATTGGATGGTCACTCCTCCCCAGGTGGACATGACTTGCAGAAACTGCGCGTCCCGGTCGTTGACCACCGAATAGAAATTCACTTCACCTAAAAGCGGGGACAATTTTCTGATCATTCTCATCTGACAAGCTGACAATTTGTCCATTCTTATTGTTTGCCATTTCGTTTCATTTCGTCATTGTATTGTTTTTCGCTAATGAGTAGGGCTCCAACTTTTAGGGAATTCCCCTAAGCAAAAATAGGGACCTATTAGGGAGCAAAAAAGGGCCCAAATAGGGAGAAAATAGGGAGCTATCTAGCGAAAATAGGCAAAAATAGGGAAATTTTTTTCCCCAAAATATGACCTAAAAATTCAAAAATTTTGTTTAAAAAGAATATTAAGCCTTTTTAGAACCAATTTAACCATATCTTGAGATGTTTTCATTAGAAAAATTGAAGATTCACAAAAAATATTTAAAAAAAAATTTCGAAATTTTTTCAAAAAAATTGCGAAAAAATTTGAATAAAAAACTAAAAATTATCCCAAAATTTTGGGAAAAACTAAAATTTTCCAAAAAAATTTCGGAAAAAACTAAAAATTTTTTTCCAAAAAATCTAAAATTTTCGGTTTTTATTGCATTTTTGTGAAGAATTTCTTAAAAAATAAGCCAAAATAGGGAGAAAATAGGGAAAAAATGGCGAAATAGGGAAAAATTTAGCCGCGCTTATAGAAATAGGGAATTAGGGAAAAAAAAGTTCATCAAAATACGTTTAAATATGTCTAAAAACGCGTTTCTGAGCGTTTCCCTACGATTCCCTGTTTTTAAAAAAATAGGGAATTCCCTAAAAGTTCGAGCCCTACTAATGAGCATNTTTCTTCACCCAGGGTCAGCTCCCTAGAACCCAAGCTCGTTAGAACCCAACGAACGAAAACTTTTTTTTGAGGCTAGCTAGGCCAAAAACATAATAAGCAAATATATGCAGAATTTTATGCTCTATCTTTTAGCATTTTTAGTTTTTCAAATTTCCGCGAAAAATTTTGAAATTTTTTCGAAAAACACCGATTTTTCGCATTTTTCGAAAATTTTGAAAAATTTCAAAATTTTTCGCGGAAATTTGAAAAACTAAAAATGCTAAAAGATAGAGCATAAAATTCTGCATATATTTGCTTATTATGTTTTTGGCCTAGCTAGCCACAAAAAAAAGTTTTCGTTCGTTGGGTTCTAACGAGCTGGGTTCTAGGGAGTTGTAGCCCTTCACCCAAATTGTTAAAATTGATCATGGGTGACGAGAAATATGATTTTTGAAGTTTTATTTACATGAACAAATTGATTTACAATTGGTTCAAAAGCATTTTATAAAATGTCCTGATTTTTGATCATGAAATCTGATTTTTTGAGCTGAATGTCCTGATTTAAAAAATTTTTCGATAGCACCCCTGGGTAATAGTGTAGTTTAGAATCCCCCTTTTTTGAAAAAAAAAAATTCGATGACCCAAAAATGGCCCAAAATCACATCCTAGGGTCAGTTTTTGACGCTGACGTAAAAATTCATAAAAATTCAAAATCGCCTAAACACAACTTACCTGGATAGTTTTTGAAGCTGAATACGATTTTGACGTCCATTTTGACGCATTGCGTCATCTGACGTCGAAAAATTTTGACGTCAAAAAACCTTTTTTTTCAAAATTCAATTTTATGCATAGAACTCAATAAAAAACAACAAAATTAATGTTCACATGGGTAAAACAATGATACGTGGTGTGCAGGATTTCTTACAAAATACTCTGCACAAACGTCACGGAAGAAACAAACGTATTTTACAATTTTTGGCACCACGTATCATTGTTTACCCATGTGAACATTAATTTTGTTGTTTTTTCTTTTTTTGAGTTCTATGCATAAAATTGAATTTTGAAAAAAAAGTTTTTTTGACGTCAAATTTTTTCGACGTCAAAAATCGACGTCAGATGATGCAATGCGTCAAAATGGACGTCAGAATCGGATTCAGAGTCAAAAACTAACCCTAGGATGTGATTTTGGGCCATTTTTGGGTCATCGAATTTTTTTCAAAAAAGGGGGATCCCAAACTACACTACATATTACCCTAGATTACCATCAAAGAAATTTTCACAGGCTGCGGTTTTCTTTTTTGGGGTGACATTTTGGTTTTTGGGTAGGTGACATTTTGGGTAGGTGACATTCTGGGTTGACACTTGACATGACACCAGCAAAAAAATATAAAAATGATCACACACGTGTAGATGGAATACTGTGATTGTGATGTGAGCATGTGAGGAAAATAAAATAAAAAATAATTAATAAAATTCGACGTTGCAAAAAAATGTTCTCCCGTATCAAAAAAATCATTTTCTCGATTTGAATTTTAAATTTCTTACGAGCCTAGGTTTGTTGGGATTTTCAAAAAATTTCACAAGACCAAATTGGTTTTAAACTTATATTACTTATTAGTCAAATTTAGAATTTTCAGTTGTTTATTTCATTTCACATTTTTCCTCATGGATTTATTGCCACAAACTGAGAAGGAATTCACCGATCCATCCTATTGGAAGCGCTTCTTTGAGCAATGCGAAAGCTCTTTTGAATGGTAAAAGAAATCCTTAAGTTTTGATCGAAAAATCCTTTTTTTCCTTTACCGAAAAAACCTTAATTTTCCAGGTATGGCAGCTATGAAAAGTTGAGCTCGGTGCTGAGCAAGTACATGCGTCCGACAGACGCAATTCTGCAAGTTGGCTGTGGAAACTCCGATTTGGCCGAACAGGTCCGACATTTTTATTTTTTCATTTAGCAACTTCGTTCCCATAATATGAAAAAAAAAATTAAAAAAATTCCATGCTCAATGGATAATTTATTCGAAATCTCGAGCTCGAGGCAAAAAAACTTAAAAATTTCTTTAGGAATTTTCTCCTTCCTGGTCCTGAGTGAATATATTTTTGGTAACCCACAAAAATTAAAAATTTTTAAAATTTATTTTTAAAATCTTTTAACATTAAAATATTTTCCAAAAAAATATATATTTTTCAATCACCCAAATAATTTTTTTAAAGCTCCATGACAACGGATACCGGAACATTTTCAGCATTGACACCGATGCACAGGTTGGTTGGTAAATTGATAAATTTTGTAACTTATTTTTTTGCTTTTTCAGGTGATCGTCCAGCAGAGGAGGAAACAATCGGACAAACGACCGAGTCTTAAGTTCGAACAATGCTCCGCAACCAATGTATTTTTTCTTTAAATACCCTCTAAAAGCAAGAATTTCTTGAAACAAAAATTTTTTTGAGAAATAAATGAAAATATAATTTTTCATTTTATACATATTTTCAGACCGAGCTGCCCAATGGATCAGTGAATGTGGTGGTTGACAAGGGCACACTCGGTAAGACTTTGCTTAAGGCCGAAAAAACTCCAAAAATTTTCGATTTTTTAAAAAATTTTGAACTTTTTCAGATGCACTTTTGCCATCGGAGAGCAGTGGCAAGGATGAAGAACTTGTGGACGCCATGTTCGCCGAGCTGGACCGATGTTTGGCCCCGTTTGGACGATACATCGTGGTAATTAAATATTTTTACACTCTAAAAAATTCCGGAAGAGGTAAAAAATAAAAAAAAATCGAAAATCAGGACTAGGTCGAAAATCAGGACAAATCTGACAAATCAGGACATTTTTATTTTGTAAGATCTGGACCCTCCAAATCAGGACAAATCTGATAAATCAGGACAGATCGCACCCCTGCTATTACCTAATCTAGGCCTTAGAATTTATTGATAATCCAAAGCCTCTGAAAATTTTTTGAATACGAGATNTTTTTGAGAAATAAATGAAAATATAATTTTTCATTTTATACATATTTTCAGACCGAGCTGCCCAATGGATCAGTGAATGTGGTGGTTGACAAGGGCACACTCGGTAAGACTTTGCTTAAGGCCGAAAAAACTCCAAAAATTTTCGATTTTTTAAAAAATTTTGAACTTTTTCAGATGCACTTTTGCCATCGGAGAGCAGTGGCAAGGATGAAGAACTTGTGGACGCCATGTTCGCCGAGCTGGACCGATGTTTGGCCCCGTTTGGACGATACATCGTGGTAATTAAATATTTTTACACTCTAAAAAATTCCGGAAGAGGTAAAAAATAAAAAAAAATCGAAATTTCAAAAAAAAAAAAACAGATCACGCTGGCCCAACAACACATCATTCGACGACTCGCCGACTATTTTGGTACCAATCGCTTCATGGTACGAGTCCAAAGATGCGAGCAAACAACCGCCGACTTTGCCATGCCCGTGTTCGCGGTGGGTTTTTTTTCATTTTTAACAAAAAATTGGATATTTTTTTATAAAAATAATTTTTCCCTGTGTCTAGATTGTTGTGACCAAGCTGAAGATGGCCCTGGCCCAGCAGCGACCCTTCGAATTTGTCAACTCGGTGGACGGCCCCCCTGAACCCTTAGGGACCAGCGTCGAAAAGCTACAGGAACGTATTTGCGCGGCACAGCAGATGAACTGGTTCCGGCACTTTATCTCCAGGTGTTCCAAGGGCGTCACAGGAAAAAAAATTTGGGGAGAGGGGGGTGACGGGTGGTGGGAGGTAAAGGGACTAGCCAGAGGGTGAGGGAGCTTATGAGTCCGAATCCGAAAAATTACTAATTTTAAGGTTGTGAAAGAAAGAGGAGGAAAAAAAAGTAAACACAGGACCAAAATCTCGAAATTTTCTCCGGCCTAAATTTGGCTGACCCAATCACGAAAGTAAAAATAACTTTATAAAACTAGTTTTAAGCAAAAATGATCAATTATTTTAAAAAAGGTCTAAATTTTCATCTTGAATTTTCCAAATGCCTTTAGGGTCAATGAATCATTCTCGTAATCATAATATATTTTTAGCCCTTCTTTCCTCTTAATTTAATGAAAGTTTAATTTAGACGAAAAATTAATTTTTCTTTCAATTAAATTTTACCATTTTTTGTAGGGGACCTGTTGAGGAGACATCTGTCAAAATTTGTTCCTCCTCGGACGGTGCGGAACGCTTTGAGCTGATTGTTGTGGACGACAGATCGCTGAGAACCATCCTCAAGTACGGCGCCTTCATCGTTCCATTTGGAAGGTCTGAAAAAATCTGAAAAATTTTCAAAAAAAATTATTTTCATGGAAAAATCCAATTTTTTGCAGGGAAAAGGATTGGCTCTATGCAACGCCAAAGGGTCGCGCCATTCTTCGCAAAAATTGTGAGCTCCACAGGCTGGTGGTGGTTAGGTAGAGTATAAAAAATATAAATTTTTTATTTGAAATTTTTCAGGCTTTATCGAACCCAAAAGTACGGTTCCTTGGAGGAAATCCAGCGCGAGTTGAACCATTTCATCCTGGATTTTATGCCCAGGACATGCATAGGGCAACGGGTAAATTAATTTTTATATGCTATAGATTTTTTGGCTTTGTTTTTTTTTGCAATTTTTCCACACCTAAATTCTCATGAGGGTCTAGGAAATCGAGCAGAACTTTTTCTGAACTCAACTTTAGTCTTGAAAATCGGAGGAAAATTGAATTTACTTGGCAGCGGTGTTCCCTTCGAAATTCGGGGATGGCCGAGTGGAGAATGATGTACCTAATCCATTGTTCCTTAATGGGGAGTAGGGCGAAGGTTCGAATCCTCTAAGCGAAAAATAATTTTTTTTAATGACTTTAAGGCTTTTATGGTATTTAATCTTAAAACAACGGAAAAAATAATGAATAAAAATCCGAGATTTATCCATTTTATAATTAAATTTGATAAAAAAAAATCCTAAAAAGCCTGATGATTTCTTGAGATTTTCCATTTCACAGATCAATTTCCTCTCCCTGGGCACCATGGATGTGACGGAGAGCGTGGCCGCCGGATGCTCTGCGATCAGCGGCAAATGGACGGTGGAACATGTACGGATCATGGAGCGCACTTTTCGGCGTCTGGTGTTCCTGGACAGTGCCAACCTGGTCCAATCTGAGGCCGAGGTCAAAAGTAAAAAAAGAAATTGAATTTTTAAGAATTTTTAAATTTTATAGGCGGCATTTTCTAGATTTTCAGAAATTTTTAATAGGTGTTTTCCATTAAAAATTTAGACATTATTTGACGATTTTTTTAAATTGTTTTTTTATTTTTTTTAAATAATTATTACCTGCAAATCACATGTAAATTGTCCGAATCAACTAGGAATCGGACCTGCATGCCTAACTTGCCATATCGGTCGTTGATCGATGCATCCGATCTGGCAAGTTAAGCAACGCTGATGAGCATGTCCCCGGTTCGAATTCGATATGCCATTTAATAACTTTTTAAAATCTTAGCAATTAATGTAAGATAATGAAGCCTTTTTTTAATTTTCTAATAAAAAATTGAAAAATCTACCAAAATTTTTTAAAATTTTCAGAGGATCGTAAAGGGAAATGGCACATCGACTGGTCCGACGTATCCTGTGACCATCATCGGATGATGCTGGCCGCCCTGGAATTTTTGGTCTTAAAAGGACAACAACAAAATGGCAAAACAAAACCCATCGGACTGCAACCGGCCATGGATGCGGAAGTCCGATTTGCCCTGCTCGGACTTGGAGGTGGGTAAAATTTTTAATGAAAACCAAAAAATGTTTCAATTTTTAGTCCATTTTCTAATTTTTTTGAGCTTGAAAATTCGTTTAAAAAATTGCAAAAATTGATAAAAAAAAATTGATTTTTCGAAAAAATCAAGCGTTGATGAAAAATGAAAATTTTGCAATTTTTTTAGCATTTTTTGATTTATTATTTGAGTCAAGAATATGAATTTTTTGAAAAATTGTCTTAAAAATAAATTTATCCTTTCCCCAATTTTTCAGGTGGAATTTTGGCCAAATTTGTGCACGACAAATTCCCGAAGGTAAATTTTTCGGGTAAATTGTTTTATTTTTTCGTATTTTTAGTCGAAAATTGTTGCGGTCGAATTGGACCAGGATGTTGTGTCAATCGCGCGTCGCCATTTCGACTTTCCGGAGGACCACCAATCGGATCGGCTCCAAGTACGCGTCTGCGATGCGCTGGATTTTCTGCACGAAATTTCATCTGATGAAGCTGAAGGTGGATTTTTTTTTGCAAACCAGGAAAACCTCAGATTTTCAAGATTAGGACCTAAAAGAATTAAATATTTTTAAAAAATTAAAAAAAGGAATTTTATTTTAACCTTTCAAGTCTGATTTCATGCCAGAAAATTCAAATTTTTCCCATCAAACTCATCTAGGTAGATCTTGTCAATATTATTTTCGGATTTTTCCCAATAATTATTTTAATCATTTTTAGAGAAATGTGAATTTCCCAAAATTTCAGATTCAAAATTCGACGTTTTGTTGGTGGACCTTTCCGGGTCTGCCGACGAAAGTGTTGGCCTCTACTGTCCTCCACCCGAATTTGTCACGGAACAAACCCTGGACCGGATGAAGAATTCTCTCCGATCGAATGGTGAGCTCAAAAAAAAATTAATTACATAAATTTTCTGAATTTTTGCATTTTTGAGGTGTATTATCCCTGAACATGGTCACGCGAGACAATTCAACAGCTGATAGCGTCAAACACCTTATGGCCACCATTTTCCCATCCGTGTACACCATAAAGGTGCGATTTTTTATTGGAATTTTATTTTTTTTGCGATTTTACCCAGTTTACGCAGTTCTTATTTGCAGTTTCTACAGATAGCTGGTTTTTTTATTGGAATTTAACTTCAAAGAAAAAACCGAAACTAATTTTCTAGAAATTTTTTTATCAAATTCCGACAAGGCTATGAAACAGAGATTGCAGTTCGAGAGGGAATAACTTGTGAAATTGATGTTTTTGAAGGGGTCTGACGTACAAAAAATCTTAATCTTACCAAGTAAATTTTCTGAGTTAGGACCCTTTCTTAAGAAATTTGGCCATTTTTTGTAAAAAAATTTTTTTTAAAGAATTCTACCAACTTTTTCGTTACAGGGTGAGGAGGACGTCAATGAGGTGTTGCTGTGCCCCAAATACCACCTGGATGTGCTGCTACCGGACAAGAAAAAGGGTGCAGCAGCAGGAAAGAAGTCCAAGAAGTACCAGAACGAACAGCAGCAACTGAACATGGAGCCGTGGATGGCCGAGTGCGTCAGCTGGGCCAAAAGTTGCGTAAAATTTGAGCCAAATTCGTGATCATCGGACAAATTTTTGTTAAATTTTTAAATTTTGTTTATTGTTTTCACTTGCTTTACAAATTCGCAAAAAATGCCATCAATAACAATAAATTCGAGTCAACAAATTGCATAAAATTGATTGCTAAATTGCGCTTTCAAGCAAATTTATTTTTTTAAATCAAAAATAAATAAACAAATCAATATGTAGAGGAACAACTTTATGGATGGACATCTTGGACAAAGTTGAGTATTTATCAGGGTGAGTCAAAAGTTCTTTCCGTTTTTGACGTTTTTCCAAATATTTTTGGAAATTCAACCGAACCTATATGAAATCTTGGTGTCAAATGAAAGCTTGGTCTCTAGAATGTACTGGAAATTTTTAGAATTATCTACTTTCAGGATTTCATGTCTAAACATGGTCTGTAGACAGGTCGACTCGATGCATGAAAAAGATTAAAAAAATTTTATAAAAATATTTTAAACTGTAAGATAAAAGGAATTCGATATAGGCATATGCAATCGAATGTGTAGAATACATTCCGCGCATTTAAAAATCGAAACCCTGATTTTCGGTATGTTTCGACCCGAAGTTCGAATTTTGAACCCTACCCAAGAACTCGAGTTTTTGCAAATAAAACATAGACATGTAATACATCATTTTGTTCCTCTCGGTAAGCTCCATCGAATGGTAAATGAAGATTTTGTTCAAAATAATTTTGGATAAAATTCGATTTTTTGACAACGTCAAAAACGGAAAGAACTTTTGACTCACCCTGGTACATTGGGAAATAAATATTTCAAAGATTAAAATTATTAAATATTAATAATCCATTTTATGAATAAATTTTGCGCAAATAAAAACAGGTTAAAAATTTTCTAATAATTGGAAAAATAATTTGCAACAATTTTTTTGGCCTAATCAAAGCAATTTTTTTAAATTTGAATCCTCAAATTTGTTAAAATGGTCATCAATCAATTGATCAGAATGGCGGCTTCATGCCGCCTCCGTGTGCCTTGCGGTCCGCCCCGCGCTGTCTGGCCTTGCCCTTGTTGCGCTCCTTCAACTGCCGTTCCCGACCGCCAGTGTAGGCGGGCGCACTGCTCGAAGTTGTGGCCGACGCTTTGGACTAGAAAATTGGATTCACCAATGGAATTTTTTTGGGGAAAATATTTGAATTTATTGCCTGACATCATCTACTAATGGGACAAATTCCCTATGCAAGAGATCCCAGAAAATAAATTATTTTAAAAAGATTTTTTTGAAAAATAGAGGTCTCTATTTTTTTGAAAACAACCTTTAAATTAAGAAAATCACAAGGCCTTTGAAATTGCCGCAAAAACAGAATCATGAAATTTTGATTGAATACCCCAAACCCCAAGGCTTGACAATGAGAAAATTTTGGAGACCAGAGGCCTGATTTTTTGTTGAAAAAATTAGGGAGATGATTTTTCATGGGAATATTCTGTGTTGATTTTATAAGTAAAATCTTTTGGCTTAACAAAATTAAAAGAATCGAGAATCTCGTTAAAATTCTCAGGAAATTTCAGAGTTTCCGCCCCCTACCTGTTGCTGATGAGATGAGGAGGTCGGAGGCGGTTTCCGGCTCGGTTCTCCCGCCGACTTTCCGGGTTCCGTCGTCTTTTTGCCGGATGGGGGACCCTTTTTGCCCTCCGGCCTTGATGTCGTCGCCTTTGGTTGTCGTTGCGGTTGCTCGGCAACTTTGGTGCGCTCGCCGGCCCTCCGCCGTTGCGGCCCACCGCCCAGCGTCTCCTTCTCGTCATTTGTGCTGAAAAATGAAGAGTCCTCCATTAAAAAATTTTTTCTCAGAAATTTTTTGAAAAAAATGATTTTTTTTCATGGACGGTAAAAATGAAATTTGAGCGCTAGAAAAGATTTGGCATAAGCAAAACGCCAAAAGTGATTCAAATTGAGTATATGAACGTTCTTACCTTTCATGTTATTATTTCAACGCGAAAACAACACGTTAGAGAAACAAAAGATTACGATAGAAAGCGGAAAAGAAAAAGAGTAAATGTGTGCTGACTACTGAACGTAAGAATCACGAAAAGCCTAATTCCTCTTTATAATGGTTTAAGTTCATTAAAAATGGTTATATCGACATTCTGGTTCCTAAGCAATAAATTTTAGAGCATAAATAAATGTTTAGGCGAGCAAAAATGAATTTCTCTGTGTGTGAAATAAAATAGGCCTGTCAGACTTTCGAACTCTTTTTTCAATAGGATTGATATCAGTTTTAAATTATGGCACATATTGGCGTTTTGTTGGATCATTTCTTTTTTGCCGCTAAAAATTCATTTTTACCGTCCATGTTTTGTTCTCAAATTTTTAAGGATTAAAATGGATTTTTGAAGAAAAATTTCGATTTCTTTGCAAAATTTCGCCAATTTTTTATCCTTATCTTGAATTTTTCATACATAAAATCTCGCGCACTATAAGGTTTAAATGGTATAAAAAATAATTTTTAAAAATTGCGGCTTCGGAGACAAAAAAATTAAATACGAACGTTGCGCCGGCGTCCACTTGTGAGTACAGTTGTGCATGCTCATAGGAGTCGTCATATTCATCTGAAAATGGGGAAAAATCCAATAATTCAACCTTTTTTCTGCA
>LDKF01001754.1:15180-27902 GCA_001026735.1 Rotylenchulus reniformis
CAACCCTACTTTATAACATAATTCAAAAAAGCGTATTTGGAAAATATCGTAAGGAGGGAGAGGGGGGAGAATATTGGTCTTTTATTTGTTTTTCCAAATACAGAGTTTGATTTAACAATCAAAGCTTGTATCAACATGGAAAAACTTAAAAACCATCGATCTTTAACAAACTCTATACTGTATAATTTATACTTCATTTTTTATCACGGAAGATGGTTGATGTATCTAATATAAAGTAAAATTGCTCCACATGAATCATTTTAATGATATTACAACTCGAAATGCACGACTGCTAGAAAAAAGTTGCAAAAACAGATTTCAGTAAAACATAACATAATTGACCATAATGTCATCTACAAGTCATCGTTGTACAGCTTGGAGATGCGGTACTCGATGGTCTTGAAGCATTCCGGAAACTCGTCCAAATACACCATTCGTCCGGCGATTGTGTTCACAAAGCTCCAGGCAAAGTCCATGGAAGTGTTGTCCACGGGGTCAAACTTCTCAGCCTTCCACTGATCTGTGTCCAGATATTGCTCCTTGTACATTTTGGCAATCTCATCAGGGCCATGGGTGGCCATGACTTTGGTTTGGTGCCAATTTTCGACAGGAATTTGCTTGTCTGATGTATGGAAATAGTACTTTATTTCCATGAAATAGTTATTAAGTTCGGACTTTTATTACCTAATTTCTTTTATGGCATTTTGTGTCAGTTTTGATTTAAGCACTCAATTGACATAAATATAAAGAGTGTATGATACAATAGGACATTATAAATTTTCACTAGAACAATCGATTTTAACAACAAGGCCAGTAAAATCTGATGTTTCAAATTGCACAGGAACAAAACTAACAAAAGCAAAAATAAGTCCAATTGTTGGTATATTTTTTGGGATTTCCGAGCAAATTTTTGAACCTTTCGAGGAAAAGCCAGTTTTGCAGAAACATTATTTTTTTGTTTTTAATTAAAATAAAATATTTAAAAAATCAGGAATAAATTATAAATTTGCCGTTTTATATTTTGATCTAGGGAGCATAAAAACCTCGCATTGGTTTAGCCAATGTGTTGATGACAAAATATCATTCTGTATAATATTCTTTTAGATATACTATTTAAATATTTTATTTTTAATATTTCTTTGCAATATTTACCTCTGTAACTATTTGTTTTTTGGGTCATTGTGGCCAATCCTTCGGAACCATAATGGTATACGGTGCCATGGACGGCCACCATGACATGGTCTTCTGGCACGATTCCCTCATCGGTTGGAGCTTAAATTCATAATTTTTGAAATTTGCTTAAATGCAAAATAAATAAAATTTGGCCAAAATCAAATTTTCAATGAAGATTCCTTTAAAACTGCAGTCTTAGGAACCGAATTTCGAAATCAAATTTTAGAATATAAAATTTAAGGAATTTTTGAACTTAACCTACACGGTGATCCTTGGCAATAAATCTCGATTTTGGCGTCATTTTTGTCATCAGTTGTGCCGATTTTGATGTAAGAGCATAAGAAGGCAATGAAAATTATCAGAAATTTCATTTTTTGTCTAAAAATATTTAAAAAATATTATTAAAATAATATTGATATAATATGGATATTAAACGTTTGATTGCGAATAGAAAAGGTTAGTTTGAATAATTCAAAATATGAATAATTTTATTAAATAATGCTTACGAATAAGAAGATGATGAAGTAAATTTGATCAACGCGGATCAATAAAATTTTCATTGCTCACCATTTTGTTAACAAGATGGCTAATACATATTTTATATTTATTCTTATAAAGCTATATTAGTTATTATGCAATTACAATTGGAAATTTATTATTCATTGATAATTGTCCAAGTCAGATGTGTAATTGTATAATTACATGGGCATTTATATTTTTAAATAGATATGATCAGATAAATTGCGCCAAAACAAAAAGCCGATATTTACAAGTTGTTCTCTGAGATTTTTCTTAAAACTTTCTAGTTAAGAAAAAGATCAAAAGACTAAAAATACAAAAAAACAACATATTAAAATCAATGGAATTGTGAGAAAAAAAGAAAAATATTATGTAAAACCGACTTCAATTAATAAGCCATTTAGAATTCAAAAGGTAAGTTTGAATTTATCGAATAATTTTTTTCTTGATGAAATCTACCAAAAATGCATTTTTACTGACGTCAAATTCACAATTATATGTGAATGGATAATTTCTATCCATAACAAAATCGATGATATATGTATTCATATTAAGGCAAGCAATATGAAGAATATATTTTTTATAGAAATTTTATTAATCCAATTTCATTGAAAGAATTCGACCTAGTAAGAAACAATTTTGATTTTTAAGACAAAAATGCTATCTTTCCACATTCTTATTTTATCCTATTTTTACATCAGTATAGGCGCGACTAAGTTGCGCCTGGAGATTGCGCCCAAATTGAATGTTTTTGAAGTTATTTTGAACAGTTCTAATGGCGCATTAAACAACAGTCGTTTGACCTTTGGCGCTTTAAGCAACGGTCGCCACACCAATGGAGCCTTAAGAAACACACAGTACACCGACTACAGTAGCTCACCTCATCGTTACGAAGTGAAGGCGTACTGTTACAACAAGAAGGAACAGGGTGAGGAAAACAAAGTTGATCTGGCACCGACAAGTAGTACTGGTGAAAAAGTGATCAACAATGACCCGATGGTGGATGTGATCGAATTCGAGTTTGCCGGCCAACAATGTGTGGGCTACCGTATCTACATTTGGATGAAGCGCGAGGGGGCCAACCAGTTGACCATATGGGTTGGTATAGTATGCCTGTATTAATATCCATTACTGTATTCTTAATTCTTAATATAATTTTAATACAATAATATTCTGATTTTATCAATAGAAAACCAATCCTCTATTACCATATTGCCACACATCCATGGTTCCATTAAATAAAAATTTTTTACATGCTAATGGAAAATGATCCATCAAAATTTTTTCTTTTCGTTTAAAATAGTTTCCGATTCAGTAATAAATATATTACATCTACTACATATCCTTATAATTAATATTATTTAATTGGTCACTCCGAATGATCCGTTGCTAGGATATTAAAAAAAACCCGCCACGATCTTTAGTCTGGCCGAAAACTTTTTTTGAAACACTATGCCAAAGGTAGGGAAAGCAAAATAGTGCAGAATTTTATGCTCTATCTTCTGGTATTTTTAATTTTTCGAAATTCGGCCAAAAAATTCTACATTTTCAAGAAAAACGCTATTTTACAATATTTTCGAATTTTGACTTGTTGCCGAATTTCGAAAAATTAAAAATAGCAGAAGTTAGAGAATATAAGTTTGCACAATTTAGCTTTTTATACCTTTGGTCTAGTAAGTTACAAAAAAAAGTTTTCGGGCAGAGCTCGTGGTTGTTTCTTTTAATAACATCTTTCATGGCGGTTTTTTTTAACGTCCTAATACCGAATGATCCTTGAAGAGTCTGGAAAGAGGTATGTACAGTATAAAATCTAATTATATATTTTGAAGGCTTTATTTGATGTTTATATTTATATGATGTATACTTTCTGTTCTTATTGGTCTGTCTATTATACTTCATTCAGCCGATAGCTTTTGTGAAGGAGATCAAATCAAATGACCCTTCAAAACCATTGGCCAAGGCCAGAATATCTTTTGCCACCCATTTTTGGCTGCAAATATTGCCCGAAGCCAGCAATGAAAGCTTCTATAGAATAATCGTATCCTGTCATAGTTATGGCAAGAATATCAATGCCAACACCACACGAGAATACCAATTGTATGATCTTACACAGCACAAAACGGCGGTGATTTTCAACAGTGAGGAGACAAAGTGTGACAAGTATGACATCCGAGTGTGGACCGTAGATCAGGAATGGATCTCCATGCTAAAAGTATGAATTAAAGATGTTAGTGTTCGAGATCGATCTCGAATCTTGAAAAAAAACTCAATTCGATCTAAATTCGAAAGATTCTCGAAAAGTGTCGAATTTCGAAAAAAAGACTCAAAATTCATATTTGATAAGATCTCGAATCGAGATTCTCGAAAAACTCGAATCTCAGAACATCTCGAAAATACTCTAAAGCTTCGAAAAAGCTTTTCCCGATCCTATATAGTATGCATATATTTTATATATTTTAAAGTTAAGGTAAATAAAAATAAATTTTATTAATAATGGGTTGTTAAGTAAGGTTTTACAAATCCATTCTGATATAGGTTTACTGAAATCGATTATGGTCATCAATTATTTCTGATCAACATGATTCATCTAATCAGAAATCTATGAATTTTAAATCTATTTTAATTGATTCGTTCAATCACTGATATTGTAGAAAATAGTAAAGAAGTTCTCGAAAATAGATCAATTGTGGATATTAGCATTAAAAACTTTTTTTTTAAATCGATCGGCGATTGCTATTCTTAACTAATTACCAGTTTATATTCAGCGCAAATTTAAATTTTTATAAGATATATCCTTCATTATATTATCATTTAATTTTAAATAAATACAATAAATGTGTTAATTTTGAAAAAAATTGCCCGATTTATAAGTTAGATTATTTTTGTTAATTTTTATTTTTAGTTCAATGACCCTTCACCTCTGCTTCACCGATCCGCTGTTTCCATACCGAATGGGTCCACCTATACGGTGCAGTTCCAGAACCACTTCCAGCTGAACATTTTGCCGCGCCTGGAAGACAATTTCGCCATGTATTACATTGAAGTGCATTGTCACGAGCGCGAAAATCCAAAATTCAAAACTTTCGCGTCGAATTCCACCGTCCAAGTAGTGTTGGACAACTGCAAAAGTTTTGACATACATGTGTGGAAATTTGCGCGAAAAGTTATCCAAGAAATTCAGGTTAGCTATTGCAGAATATCTCAAAAATTCGGTGTCATTTTTTTCACAAATTTTTACCATTTAAAAAGACATAAAAATTGATAAATAAAAATAAAACGGTAAGATGCAAGTTCCAGAGGAGAAAAATCACTATTAATTGATATCAAATTTAATAAGTCGGAATGATGATTTATGTACTTGCCAAATGAAAGAGACCCTGGGTTAATCTGGATATTGATTACGATGTTAAATAATTGCCATGGGCATTAAAAAGTGCCATTTTTGACAACTAAGCGAAAGTTTTTGTAAACCTAGCTTGGATCTAATTTCAAATTATTTCAAAATTTGGAAAAAATCCAGTTATTAAATGATTCAAAGCTACCCTTCACTTATCATTAAAGATATAATATAAATTAACATTGTAATTTTTTACTGTTTGAATTGTTTTTAGAATCTGTCGACTTTCAGTCCCAAAGATGACAGCGATTCGATAAAAGATGTCAAAATTCCAAATGGACACATTGCAGACCTCAATTTTGACGAGCAAAATTCGCCATCAAGGACTTCAAAAACTTCGGGCACCCAAAGTCCAACGGGGATCAAACTAAGATTTGACTTGAAAAACCGCAGTGTGGCGTATTATGAACCTGTGAACAATCAGCAACAGAAACAGGATGAGATTGGACAAAAAATGTCGCCGAAAGAGCAAATATTTGACAAGGTAAGAATTAGAGTTGCGCATTTTGAGCAAAGACGCACCAGTGTCACGATCAGTAGTCGAGGCACACGTACAACAAACACGTATCAGTAGTCGGGGCATACGTATAAAAAAGTAGGGTGCGAGACTTAGCACGTGCCCGTGCCATCAGAAAAACCATTTGAATGTACATATAACGTACTTCATGTAGTTCGTGTAGGTAATGCGGTCTAATCGGTGCTGGGTCTTTAAAAAGAAGCCCAATGTGGGCGTTAAAAAAGGCCCAATGTGGCCAGTCTGACCTAAAACTTTTTTGTTAGACTTGCTAAATCGAAAATAAAAAGGACATTCTGCAGAATTTAATTCTCTATCTTATGGTATTTTTAATTTTTCGAAATTCGAGTAAAAAGTTCGAAATTTTCCCTAAATACTGAAAAATGGGGTATTTTCAAAATATTTCGCTTTTTTTTCGAATTTCGAAAAATTAAAAATACCATGAGATAGTGAATTAAATTCTGCAGAATGGCTTTTTTATTTTCGACATAGCAAGTCTAACAAAAAAGTTTTAGGTCAGACTGGCCACATTGGGCCTTTTTTAACGCCCACATTGGGTTTTTTTAAAGACCCAGTACCGGTCTAATCATGTAATAACGTATTAAAAACACGTGAATGGTATGTGAGTTAGCACGTGTCGTTTAAAAACCGGTAGAACGTATAAGTACGTCATGAAGTTCGTTTACGTACTACCGTATGTCTAATGCAGTTTCTATTATGTCTAATGTAGTTTATTAAATTTGAATTTTTGAAAATATCAAGTTGCTNTAAAACTTCAAATACTTTATATTTTATTACATTTTTAATTAAAAAATCAATTTTTCAGAATCATAAATTCTCTCACAATGAAGCAGTTTGCCCGTATCTGGAATGCAAAGGAGTAAATATTAGCCAAATAATTATTAATGATTTTTTGAAAAAATTTTTAGCAAATTTTTATTGAGAGAAAAAATTTGAAAGTACATCTTAAAGAGGATCATGTTTTTCAAGAAAGGAATATTTGTGTTGTATGTAGAGAGGAATTTGGAGAAAAGAAGAAGCTGCATGACCATTTTCGAAGTCATGTTGTATACAAGTGTGAAATAGAGGTAATGGTTCTGTCTCTTTTTTAGAACAGAATTAGGAATAGAAAATATTAAAAATGATTAAAAAATTTATTGAACATATATATCCATTATTGTAAGTAAAGCAAAATTTAAAAAAAAAACGGAAAATACGCCAGTGAAAATAACGGAAGGAAAAATATAAAATAAAAAGAAATATCATGAATAATAAAATTTAAAATTTTACTTTCATTTATACATATTACAAAGTTGCTAGGTTTTGAAAATATTCCTAGACCTTCAAAGAAGTCAACTTATTCTATTTTTTGCTAACAGTAAGGTTGAGGAGTCTGGGGAATTAATTCAAACTGGCGACTTTGCAGATAGACTCATTTAGTTTTCAATTTAACATGCCATTTGTTCTGATTTATCAGAAATGTTCTGATTCTGAGGATCCAAATCTGACAAAATGAAAATATTCTGATTTGTCATAATTTTTTTTCTGAATTTTGACCTCTGTCCTCATTTTGTCCTGATTTTCGAATTTTTTTATCGAAATTCCATTAAAAATCACCAATTTTTCTTAAGAAAAGGACTATTTTTTTCAAAATTTTCTTCGGAGGTCCCTATCTGAGACAATCGACACTAACCAGTAAATTTTTACAAAAGATATTTAAAAAATGACCAATTTTCCTAAAGAAAAAGTCAGAAATTGCAAAAAAAATTTCCCGGCGGCACCGATAGGGGTCGTCGGCTTCACATTTATTCCATGAAATTTCTTAAGAAAATACAAAAATTGATCAGTTTTCATAATAAAATTGTATAAAAACGTAAAATTCTTCGACGGCCCTAGGGACGCCGAAAATTTTTCTTTCTCCCCCTCATCCCGAAATCCTGGATCTCCCCTGCATCGTGTATGACTTGCTCATTTCTTCTCCAAAATTGTTGAAATTGATCATGGGTATTTAGAAATGCGATATTTATTGAATTATAACAAATTTAAAAGCATTTTATGAAATGTTCTGATTTTTGACCATTAATTCTGATTTTTTGGCTGAATGTTCTGATTTTGAAAAAATTTCGATGGCATCCCTGATTTAATTGTCTTACATTCTTTAATTTTATTTTTAAATAATTTTTAAAATTATTGCCTTTAAAATTTTGCTTTACTGATGCTTTTCCGCTGATGTTTTTTCCGATAGTTCCAATTATAGAGACTAAAGATGGATTAAAATTTGAACATTTTTTGAATTTTATAATAAAGTTTTCAATTTTTTTTACTAATAGGGCTGCGGCGCCGAAATAAGGCTGGCCAGCAAGAGTTATCACATGCGTAAGGCACATGGAATTACTATGAGGTCTAACGGCAAAGAGAGTGGTAAAATTTTTGCACAATTTATTACAAGGATTAAATTTTTTCATAACCTACTATGTAAAAGTCTGCAATTTTTAATTATGAAGCAAATGACAATGATAAATGTAAAAAATTTCTTAAAAACCTTTAGATCTTTCCAAAAATAAATGTTTAAATATGCTTTTGAAATTTTTCGGAGAATTATTATGGCCACAATTGCTATAAACTTTCACCAAAAACGATGTTTTCATTTTATTTTCGAATTTCAAATTTAGATCCATCTGGTTCCGACCCAATGGACATCGATTGAGCAAAATTTGTATGTGGAATGATTTGAAATTCGATCGAACAGATCCAATTTCCACATTTTTCTTTATATAAAATTGCGCATTGGATGATATTTTTATTGTTTTTATTCGATATAAGGTGCACAACATATAAATTTTTGAATTTTCAGTCTTCAATTTTTCAAATTTGGTCGGATATTTCTTCAAAGGTTCGAGACACGTTTGCCAAGGTCGTCAATGATCTTGCCAATGTCCTCCAGAAGTTTGCCTACCACCCCATCGGTGTCCTTGGTGATCTTTTTGAGCTGCTCATGGACCGGTTCCACCAGACAGCGGATGAATTCATTAAGTTCGCGCGAGTCCCCAGGGTTCACACGACCGCATTTCTATGCGGAATAATTATGTATAGGTAAGAGAGAAATATGTCCATGGTAAAGTGAGTCTGAAAAAAAATTTATCGACACAAATACTTATAGACGAAGGATAATAAAAATGATGTATTATTTTGAGGAAAAAGATCGAAAGAAAATGTGAGGGATAAAGGAAAATTTTTTGTTTCGAAAAATTTTCTAACATCAATCAAAGGCGTTCACTTTGCCATTTTTCTATTCTTATTTTGGAATACACAACATAGGCTATGATGGTACTATTCAATAAGAATTTTTTTTTGAAAATATTTTTTAATAAAGGATCTACTGAAGATTTGCGACCATGTATTTCACAGCGTGTTTTCGTAGGGAAATTGAAAAATAAAATCATCATAGAAAAATTTGGTCATCTTGTAGTCCAAGGGAATTTTTAGCATTTTTAAAATTTTGAACAATTTTAAAAATCTTCAGGTTAAAAATCCATGAACCGGATCTAAATCTGACCCGATCTGCTGAATGTTTCATGGAAAAATTTTGTACGAATATCAACCTTAAAAAAGAGTATGAAAAGATGAGATGAATAGGCAGGATAGATATATAGATAATCTAATTTATTATCAAATACTTATATTATACGAATAATAAAAAATTAAAAAATTACGCTCTCGTCGCCCGAAGAGTTGGGTGTCGACGGTCGGTGGGATGGCAGACGTACATCAGTAGCCTTGTCGCACTTGCTATTGACGTGGAGTTTCGTGATCTTACGCAATGTTCCACAGTGCAGATTTTCATTGCCCGCGAGGTCAATGGACTTGAAATGAAATTCAAAATATTTTAGGTTAATTTTTAAAAAAAATCATAAAAAAAATTATGGAATATCGAAGCATAAATAATGTATTAATATATAATTAAATATACCTTGCATAAATTAAGGGCTTTATTAAGGGACTTAAAAACACCAATCACCCACGCCTCATTTTCGATAAATCCAATGATAAGCAATTCGAATATTTCAGAAAAATGACCCTTTCCCCATATGTTTTTTTTCTGATTTATTTTTTTTAATTGAATTCTGGTAAAGATAATTTTTTGATAAATTTGGGTGACAAAAATAGGATAAGTGTAACCGTGATTTTTATAGCAATAAAATTTAACTACCTTAAGGTCCGGAAATTTGTTGAGCAATGTGTGCTCATCGGGCAAATGTTTGATGTTGTTATTCGACAATATCAATGTGGAAAAGCCTCGGAGGTGGGTTGGTGGCAATGGCAGCGTGTGCTTGTCAGATTTGAACTCACAGCTTATAGTCTGAGAGTGTGAAATTTTCTTTATTAATTATTTTAAATAAAATTGTCACATTCTTATATATTTGTTATAAAGATAATTCATATAGGAAATAACATTTGTTTTTCACTTTATAATTTGAGAAACAATTATTTTAGGCACAGATGAATTTATTTACTCGGATTTACCGATAAATTCACCTCTTCATCGGTATCACATTTGCATCCATCCAAACATTCAAACTTATAGGCTAAATTACCTATTTAAATATTTATTTTATTTTTTCGCTGACCCTTTGAATACCTGTTGTACCAGTCAATAAAATAAGCAAGAGACTAGAAATTTGAATTGTAGAACGCATCTTAAATATATTTTTGAAACGAAATTTTTAAATTATGACTGCAAGCTCTTCTGATCTGGTTTTGCTCCAATTTTTCATCAAAAACAAATCCTGATCGGATGAATTTCCATAAAATTTGGACTTTGATGAGTTAAATTTGGGCAAAATGAAACAGCAATGATTTGAGTTCACTTCGTAAATTGCCAGCCAAATCATTCGCTGATCGGAATGATTGATCAGTTCCATGGGCTCACACTCTGATCAGTCCGATAAAACTCGTTTTTCGTTCAATTTTGTTTTGGTCCAATCACAAGATTCGAACGGAAATTTATTGGAAATTAACTGTTATTTAAATTAAATTTGTACTTTGTTGACGACACAAATTCAAGGCATAATTTCATTTTTTGAAATTTGTAGGAATAACTTTGAATTTATAGCACAAAAAAATGATGTTAGAAAAAGTTAGCACAGTATTTAAGCTCTTCTTAAATTTACAATAAATTCAATAACAAAGTCGATTTTCAACAACTCTTAACACTGTTCTTTATATGTATATTATTCGGATCCAATTTATATTGAAGCAGGGGTTGGACATCTCTGCTGATGACGAGACAAATTGATTTACCTACTTCATATCATAAGTATAAAAAAGTACCGTCGGGGTATGTGAATAGGCATGCAGATGACAATCGGCCATACCAAATTTTGCCCAATTCCTGTGCTATCCACATATTTGTACATGAAGTTAATTGACCACAGAATCAAATTTGACAATATTATTCGGAAGTCATGATATAGATGGAACTGTGGTACCTGTTGTTTGTTCCCCTGTGATGATGAACAGACATGTATATCCTGTGATAACAACAGAATATATATATATATTCTGTTATATTCTGTTCTTTTACTGAGTACAAAATTAATAATGATTAATTATAAGATATGAAATAAGCACTTTATTGAATAATTTATATATTTTCATCATAATTTTTTTAATCAATAGGATGTAAGATGATAATGCAGGGCCAAATTATAAGTGTTTTGAAAAAGAGTTCTAGGTATGACTAAACTTTGCCTTTGGCATTTTTAAATTTCTGCCAATTTAAGCTCAAAATTAGTTTGCAATATTATCATCCATTGCGGAACATATGTATTCCGATGCGAAAAAGGCAGAATATCGAAAATAACTTGTCATGGATATATGCCTATGTAAATTCTTGATTATTAATTAAATTAGATGTATATGGAACAAGAACTAATCGTGTTTATAAATTATCGATAATCAATATTGATGTATAGCAAGAAAATAATTAAAAAACAATTTATTTAAGAGGCATCATTGTATTATTTCAGAAAAATAAAGATATGTTTATTTTAATTTTAATCTCCAATATTATGCTCTTTGCATGTGAATCAAATTTTGTGAAATTTTCCGGACATATTATGCCACAGGGACTTTATAGAATTATCATCTGGGACCGGCAAAAATACCCTGTCCCATTAAATTGCGAGCATATATTAGAGTATTTTAAGAAAACGGTAAGAACGAAGGAATTATTACATATAATATTTTGTTTTATTTATAAATATAATTGTTTTTTTAAAAACGAATTTTTAATCCAAAAGATTATTTGATTATGTACGTTTATTTCTACATGATATTAAGCTTAACAATTTTTTAAAAGGAATGAAGAATAACTCTTCCTTTTCAGGTAAATTTCCCGGATGGAACCATTCGTTTGAGTCTGAATTTGTTTAAATACCAAAATGGACAAAAATTGGAGAAATTGGCGAAATGTTTTGTGAATTTTCAAGCAGTTGAAAGCGATGATTATGGAAAGTTTGAGCTCAAATTGAACCCTGGGATCGCACCGATTTTTGTGAACTTTTTCCCGCTTAATGATAATAATAAGGTATACATTATCAACTATTCATGTCTGATTATACAAAATCTTGGTTTTAAATCATGATAGATAAGATCTAAAAATTACCTAATACATTCAAGAAAAATTAAAATAATTGATAAAATTTTTTTCAAGAATTTCATTTCTACAGAGCATGATACGTTCCGATGAATATCCGCAGTTATTTCTGCAAAATGGATTCCGAAAAAATAAATGGCAACTTTTATCTCTAAAGCCCAGAGTTTACCATTTTTTCAATCACATTGAACGATTTGACAAACTGGATAAAATGTTACATCGATGGTTATCGGAGCATTTTGAGGCGGTATCCAATGGGGATGCATTTTTCTTGAAAGTAAGTTTTACAAAAAAGGATTTTGATAGAAATTAAAAATATAATACATAAAATTCATGATAAAAAGGGTTGAAAATTTATTTTCCTAAAAGTTGTATCATTTATTATTCTGAGCTTGGCATTTAGAATATTTAAATTCATTCAACCTTTCCGTTTTTATATTTGGATAATTCAAACAAAAATT
>LDKF01001755.1:6504-34560 GCA_001026735.1 Rotylenchulus reniformis
AAAAAAAGTTATGGCCAGACCATTGGCCAAAACCACGATTTTATGGCTTAACTTGGCCACAACTTTTTTTCTGCTTGGCCAAATCGGTTAGTTGTTCTTGCAAGTTTATAGCAGACATTTAGGGCTATCTTTTGACACCAAACTCATTTCTTTATGTTTTACATGAAAAAAGTTATGATCATTTTTCTAGTGCGGCGGTGAAAAACGCGGCGGTGAAAACCGTTGTTCCGACTTCCGACCACCCTAAGGGTTTCCTATTGGGTACCCTCCCTAGGGAACGTGGGAAACCCGTACCATAAGAGAGATCCTGGGAAACCCAAAAGAGTGTGGGTGATCACCCAAGTGTGGGTTTTCATGCTTCAAGTTGATTTTCAGGGTGTTTTTGATAAATAATTTTTTTAAATGTTTGTTCAAGAGAAAAAATTTAAAAAAATATATGGGAAGATAATATATGGGAAGATAATTTTTTTTGATATATGGGAAGAACTCTCTTTTATACGGTAGTATTTTTTGCATAATTTTTTGATCAGTTTTTTCATGCTTAATTTGGGTTTAAAAGTTCGTGGGTAAACCTTTTCCCACGGTCGGGGGCATGGGTGACATTTTCCCTTGAACTCGTGGGCAACCGCCCATTTCCCAGGTTCTTATGGTACGAGGGAAAATTTTTCCTCCCTAGGGTGGGCATTTGCCCATCCCAATGTGGGTAAATGCCCAAAACCCTTAGGGACCTCTTATGGTACGGGGTTTCCCAGGTCTGTGTGGGCAATTGCCCACAGCCCACGTTCTTATGGTACCAGCCCAGAAGGTTAGAAAAATATTCAAAACAAGACCCAATCTTAGGGGTGCATTTTGTCAGCCAAGACCCCCATTCCTAGGGGTGAATTTTGCTCGAACTTTCGAGCAAATTTGCGAAATCAAAACAAACCCTCGTAGGAAATACAAGGTAAAACCTCATGTTATGCAGCTTCCACGCGATGCTCATTTCCGGCAGGGGTCCTGCTGATCGGTATCGCACACTTTGGTATCAGTGTTCAGATCGCAGAAAATATGATAATTATCCATTTTGCTGATTTAATTTAAGAATCATTCTTTATTATTTAACGATCCAGGAACAAGATGAACCAGCAGGTAGGAATGCTTAAAATCTAAGGCGAAAAAATAAAAGTAATCTAGAACCAAAAGACCACATGCGCTGCTTAGGATTTTAAACTGTTTATTTTTCTCAAATTAACATCTAAAATTCGAAATGATATGGAAACTACTAACATTTTAGAGCCATTTTAGGTTTTCTCTAATTTTATGTGCACAGATCGGCACGGAGGCGGCCGCAACAAAGGCCGTCATCTCAAATTTAAAATATTACACAATTGAACCTCAGCCGCCCGCCTTCCGCGCGGATCATCCGTTTGCGCTTTTGCTCTGTGACGGATCCGGAACAATGTACTTTAACGCAATTTTCCGTGGATTATAAAAATGATTGATGATCTGCAATTAATCTTGACATTAGCTATTTTGCTTTTATTACTTAATTAAGCATTTTATGATGCTTGCATGCATTATTATTTTTTGCATTATTTTCGCGGATTTTAATTTCGCGCTTCGATTTTATGTCATATATACATGGATTTCGATATTTTGTCCTTTTATTTTAAACTGATAAAATTTAAAGTCGAAATCATGTGGTTCAACTTACTAATTTTGTTGAATAAAGAGCGTGTTTTCAATTTCTTATTATTTTTAATCTAGTTATTAAGCGATTTTTCTAAAATCCAAAACTCACACTTTAGGGGTTAAGTGTATGTATAATTTTTGATTTGATGTGCAGATCAACGAGGAGGGCACGGAGGCGGCCGCAGCAACGGCCGTCGTCGCAATTTTAATATTTGCCACAATTGAGCCACCGCCGCCCGACTTTCATGCGGATCATCCGTTTACGCTTTTGCTCTGTGCCGGATCCGGAACGGTGTTCTTTGGCGCAATTTTCCGCGGAGAAATGTGAAACCAGTATTATTTGATCAATTCAACGTTTGCAGTATAAATAATTATAATTTAAAAAGGCTTTCATAGAATTTTAATTTCATGCTTAATTTTGGGTAAAATTTTTTTCTCATAAGTTTTCGCCTTTATCTAATAAATATGTCTTCTTACAATGGAATTTCCCGAAAATTTCGGCGTCTCGATTTGCAAATTTTTTTCTAAATTTTCCTCCAAAATCCATTTAAAAACAAAGATGATAATAATTATGATAACAACAAAAAGGTATCTACTAAACTAAAAGAGATATCGAATCCTTTATATCGAGGATTGGTACGAATTGAAAATCGATGTTATAATTTGAATTCTGCCGCTTTTTAAATGCTTACAAATTCACCAATCATCACTTGGGCAATCAAAAATTTGTGTTTTTTAAATTATTTTCGCTCAAAATTTCGCAGAAAAAAAATAAATTAATTACTTCGTCGCCTTATTTCTCCCCATCTATAACATTGATTGGTCTCATTTCAATCTTTGTTCATAAAATAAAATTCTTTTCTCCTTTATTATTCATTATCATGCTAGACCGGATGTCGGTTAAGTTTTTTTAATAAAAAATCGACCGGTATTTTCGATTTCCATTTTTTCGGTCATTTAAATCGGAACCGACTATCCTACCAACCCTAAAAATCGATAACACGGATCGATCTTTTTTAATGAAAAATGGAAAAAATCGACCAAATTTTCTCCGTTTTCCAATAAATCATTAAGTTTTTGACTAAAAATGACCAATTTTCTTAAAAAAATTATGCTAAAATTCAAAAATGTCCAATTTATTGAAAAATAAAAATGGAACAACAGAATAATAACATACAACAACAATCCTATGATGTCATCTATTTTTTAGATCAAGGGTCTGGGTTCGACACCTGCCACGGAATTTCCGGATTTTTAGCCGCGGAAAACCCCGTTGAACAGAATTTGTCCGCTTGCGGAAGCCAGGGCCATCAGGAAGGGCTGGTCCGCCCGGAAGACGGGCGGACGTCTAATCTCTGATAAGCAGCAACAAGCACATACGCAGTAACACGCGCAACAGGCCGCTGCTTCGGTACCCTCCTCGTTGAGCTATTATATTTAGAAAAATCGGGAAAAGTCCTTATGTCTTTTATTAGTTAGCGAAAAAGTACAAAAAACTGTAATTATTTTTCATATTATAATTGTGATGCCAAGGCCCTCTGCGAAAGTGCAAAACGTTTACCCACGGCGGGACTCGAACCCACATCCCTCCAATCCGGGTAGTGCTCTCAAACCAATTGAGCTACGCGGGCATGTTTTGCACTCATCTCACTTCCCTTCATAGGGGCGAGAAACTCCCTTCCAAAGTGCCATAAAGGAGTCCGCACCACATAATTCGTAATTCGAAATTTTAATATCATTATCTATGTGTATACCTGTATACCTATATAATTCTATGACGGTAGTTGTATTTTTTTTTAATTTTTGTGAAGTGGTTTCATAGGCTTTAAGGGAGAGATCTTTTTTTAAATGTGGAAGATATAAAATGTTATTTCAGAATATTTAAAATTAAAATTTTTTTTGTATTTGAAGCACCACAATTAGAATAAATCTGGTACTTCTCTAGTTTACGCTCCTGCTGGAAAAATAAAAAAAATTTGCCCGACAAATTTAGCAAATAAAAATGATCGATCCTATGGTTTTCGCACACGCTGAGTTCAATTTGGATATCTGATTTGTCATAAGATTTAATCAAATCTATAATTTTAACTTTTTGACTGGACATCATATCTGGACTAACAGACAGTATATTCAAAAAACCCGCGAAACACTTTTAAAATTTGCAAAATTGGCGAGAATTTTTTTTTTATTTTTTTCCAGAGGTTAAACTAGAGAAGTAGCAAAAATCTACTCAAAAATGTTTGATTAATAAGATGGAACTCGATGGTATTTATTATTTTTTTCATTTTTGTAACCGTACCTCGATGAATGCCTTCTGGATCACTTGGCTGATCTGGATTGGCTCCTTGTCGGTGATTCCGCCGAAGTTGGCTTGGCCACTGAATGCCTTCGGCATCCCAAGTTTCCCCAAAGGACGGTTCAAGTCAAGCGTGGACTCCAGCTTGAACTTGGGCAGCGTAACCTGGATTGGGAGGAAGGATTTAAAAAAAAACTGTAAAAAAATGAAAAGGGTAAACGAACGGTAGGCTCAAAGAGACAGTATTTGGCGATAAATGCTAGATGGTATTATAAACAATTTCCGTACTCAAAAATTATTTTGATGGTTTTTTAACAACAAAAACTTTCATCCCTAATACACGGCGTATCAATTCCAGCGAGCGATGGGAGCGATAGGCTAACTAAGTCTATGTACAAACTTCAGTTTTTTATTATAAAATCAAATATTTTTTTCTATCAGATAGTGCATTAAATCTAGATAAGTGAGCTGGAACCATCAAAATTTTTTGAGATTTGTATGATTGTCCGTGCCCATGTTGATGAGTCGTGTAATAATAATAAGCTGCTTACCTCCACTTCTTGCCTATGACGCTTCTGCACCAGCTCCAACAGTGAGGCACCGGTCATGTTGGCCAACACTTCGCCAAGTCCGAAACGCTTCTTGGGCAACACCAGGAACATGAACATGTCCTTGCCCACATAGGGCATGCCCAAAAGTTGGAGCTAAAATTGGTAAAATAAATTCTAAATAATCAGTAAATAAATAATTTTGACAACATTGACAAAATTTATTTTGTGCTCTGCTCACCTGATCATCCTCATGGTAGATGAATGAGTTGATGCTGTGCATGTGCATCATGTCCAACTAAAGGGTGTAAAATAGTATCGTAAGTTAATGGCTCTAATTAAGGACAAAGTTGACAAAAACCATGGCAGGGTGAACTTCACAAAAAAATTTTCTTAAAAAGGCTGGCTCGTTTCTATGCTAAGCTTAGGACAAGATTCATAAATCAGTCAAATGGTACCAAGATAGGATATACCTCTTTGGAGTTGCCCTCCGACATGTAAAATGGCTCCTTCTTGGTTGCCTTGGCATTGAACCTGTAGGCCCAGTTTCCCTTGAAGTATATGGCATTCACCAGCACCAGGCTGTAAAGGTAATGTCGAATTATTTTTGGACATGTACTATTACTATCCAAGACATGGTGAAATTGATCTCACCGTGTCATAGCATCCAACATTCCCGGGTTGATCATATTACGGATCCTGTTATGGGTGGCGTGCTCCACAAATTGGTTGATTTTCTGCAACAAGAAGAATCTATGTAGCTGATTTTTATTACGAAATAATAACAGTATAGTTCTAATTGTTTTAACGAAGTTCCAAGTCCATCAGCTGATGTTCTTGGATTCACATTTATCTTGTTCTCTATTTCTCTCAACTGTTCCTTATCTTTTTACTTTAATAGTCCTCAGTCCCCTTCTTATGATTTTGAAAAACCTGATCTCCTTCGGATCAAATTTTAGACCTGATATTGATTAGATGCTATGAAATAATTTACTCAATTCTCTTATAGCGATTCTGGTATTCTGATCTTTATGTATTTTTCATCGTATCTGACCTTGGCCGTTTCTCCATTCTGTTCAAAGTCCACCGACTCGAATTGGCCCCCGTAATGGTCATTGATTGCCGTTTTGAACGCGGCCAGAATGTCGAATCCACTCTTCACATAAACTTTGTTGGCCACTTCCAGCGTATAATTCTTCTTCCCATCATTCATTTTCTTAAGAAGTGCACCGAAATATTCGTGTACTTCGGATTCAGGGGCACCTGGATGGGAAAATATTTTTAAACCAGGGCGCGGATCGAAAAATTTTCAAAATCAGGACATTCAGCTCAAAAAAATCAGATTTCATGGTCAAAAATCAGGACATTTTGTAAAAAGCTTTAAAATCAATTTCAAATTAAATTATTCGTGTATATAAAACGTTAAAAATCTAAAGCCACCATATTTTTGGCTGAAATATAAAATCATATTTCTGGCTGGAAAAATGTGCGATTTTACACATTTTTCACAGGAAAATGAGTTGTTGGTCAATTAAAATATTCTTAGATGTTGCCGGCGCCCCCAGGGCGGCCAGAGAAAATTTACGAACCTGAATCTGGAACTCTTTTCTTGAGAAACAGTTTTATGGAGTGCCGGCGGTCCCGACAGGGGCCGCCGGAAAATTTTTGAAAATTTTAGTTCTTTTTTCTTAAGAAAATTAGTCATTTTTAAGACATTTTGGGGAAAAATTCGGGGCCACTGGAGAAAATTTTGAAAAATTAGTTCTTTTTTCTTAAGAAAATTGGTCATTTTTAAGATATTTTTATGTTTTTTATGGTGCCGGCGGTCCCGATAGGGGCCGCCGGAGAAAATTTTGAAAAACTAGTTCTCTTTTCCTAAGAAAAATCGTCATTTTTTAATGGAATTTCAATAAAAATTCGAAATCAGGACAAAATAAGGACAGAGGTCGAAAATCAGGACAAATCTGACAAATCAGGACATTTTTATTTTGTCAGATTTGGACCCTCCAAATCAGGACAAATCTGATAAATCAGGACAGATCCGCGCCCTGTTTTAAACTGAAGTTATGTTATAATGGATTTTAAAAGAAAGCTAACATCCCACCATAAAAACGCTGAATTGATAAATAAAACGCTAATATCTAAGAAAACAATACGGAACACTCACCTTTGGCCAGAACATGGCCCATCTCCTTGGCGGTTTGGTCCTTGGCCCCCGCGTACACCATGGACAGGNAATAAAATTTTTAATCTTTAAAAATAAGAAGAAAATGCATGAAATTTGAACATTCAAATACCTATGCGAAGAAATCGGAAAAAATCTGGTTAAAAAATGGAAATTTTTTTTAATTGTGTAAAATAATTAAATGTCAACCAAAAGATAAACCGCCAATTTTGGCCAAAAAGCTTGCTAGGCTAAAAGTATAAAAAGGCATGAAGTGATGAATTTTAATCCAACTTCAGTTTTTTAATTTTTCCGAACCTCGAACAAAACATCGAAATTTTCGTGAAAACCCATTTGAATATTTTTGAAAAATTTCAATTTTTTTTGTTCGAATTCGAACAACAAAAAAGAACAGAAGATCGAGTTAAATATTTATTTTGGCTAGGAAGCTCTAAAAAATTTTTTTGGCCAAACTGGTCTAAGTGCGGTTATTTAAATCTCCTAGCACCGATTTATTTGAGAATAACATTTATTGCGAAAAAATGTGAGGAAATGATCCAAAGCAATCGGACTATCACTCTTGAATATGTGTGCAATATACATATGTAGTAATGCGCAATAAATGGACAAAAAACTCATCCGACAAAAAATTATTTTTGGAAAGGGAAGAGACAACACTGAACAATGCAACAAGTACCCAATACTTATGTACCAACCAAAACTGGACTTTTTTTGCTTTTATCGGGAGATAATTAATTATAGAGCATATTTTTTCATATACAAAACGAAAAATAACAGAAAATTGGAATACTTAAATGGTCTTTTCAGTGAAAAATGAGGGAAATGGCTGACTACTGTATTTACCGTATTTCCTGTAAAAAATATATGGGAAAATATTTACCGTATTTTAAAATGGTCGGCCACCTCCAGGCCTACCTTTTTTGTTTTCCTGTTTCATCCATACCTAGGTAAGGACTTTTTGGAGGCAGCATGACGCCCTTAATTGTCGAAATTTTTTCAGTGCAATATTAAATATTTGCATCCTAGAAAAGGAATATAATCGACAAGATTCAAATCCATTTTTTGATTTCCCTGGCCAACAACCCACAATACATACAACCCATCTATTTTTTGCTTAATTTTTTTAAAAAAATGAGATTTATAAGAGATCGGAGCCCGGAGCCGGAGCTTTTCCAGAGCCGGAGCTGGAATTTTTAGGAACCCCGGAACCGGAGCTGGAGCCGGAGCAAAAATTTATGATTTTCTCAACATTGCCAACAAGTTGTAGATAAAATGGCCATCAACAACCACTATGGGGCCAGTTCGAGTCAGTGGACTTTGAACAGAATGTGGACATAACTAACAAGGTCAGAAACTGGGAAAGAAAAAGTTCAGAAAACCAGAATTAATAAAAATTAGCTTCAAAGTAGATAATCTGATCAGCCTAGGCTTTTTTCTGGCTTCCGATTAGCTCTCAGTTACTCACCTGCTTCGTTACATAAAGGGCTCCTCCTTTGCAATATATTTTTAACTTAGAACATAATATGTCAAGCTTGTGCGAAATTTTTTTTGGTCATTTATCATTTTTGCAGAGGATAAACTATTTCGTGAAGCAGGCCATCCATGACAAGATACATGATCTGATCAAGCTTGAAATGTTTTGGGTGATCTGACACGGTGAGATGCTTTAAATATTCTTAATCTCTCATTTTTCATCGTTCTCTATTAGTTCTTTAGCGATTGTTCGATTTCGATACCCTTTGCTCACCTCATGAACTAATCATAGTTTCTCACAGGGGTGCACACGGCTACGGCTAAGCCGCGGCTAACCGCGGCTAGCCGCGGTTACGGGCGGCTACGGCTACAAATTTTTGAAAATTTGGCGGCTACGGGCGGCTAACGGCTATGGAGGTTAAAGCCGCGGCTTAGCCGTGATAGCCGCTATATATTTTTTGAGTGGTGTCCTTTTGTATTTTTTTGAATTTTAGAAAAATTTTATGCAAAAAAATGACCAATTTTCTTAAGGAAGAAGACCAAATTTTCAAAATTTTCTCCGGCGGCCCCTATCGGGACCGCCGGCACCCCAAAAAATTGGATTTTCTTCAATAATTGAAAAAAAAATCTTAAAAAAAGAGATTGTGTGCCACAATGGACAAACATTGTATACCCTAAAATGCCAAGACCAAAAAGAAATCAAAAGTGTCCTTCTGTATAAATTTTTTAGGGAAAAATTTGTAGAAAAATTGACCGATTTCCTTTATAAATCATCAAAAATTTTAAAATTTCTATACCTGAAAAACCTAGTCTACTTATAAGTTCGAAAATTCATCCCTTTTTATGCCTCCCCCGAAATGCAGGGCAATTATGTCCTTGCAAAACGATTGATATTTTTAAATTCTTATTAGTTTCTTTAAATATAATTGATTTGAAATTTGTTATTAAGAATTTCGAAAATCAAATTTTTTTCATATTTTTTTCCTTGGAAAATTTTTTTGCTTAAATACGGCTATAGCCGCGGCTAGCCGCGGGCGGCTACAGGTCAAAAATGGCGCGGCTACAAACGGCTACGGCTATGAACCCCACGGCTATAGCCCGGCTACGGCTATGAAAAATCGTAGCCGTGTGCACCCCTGGTTTCTCACTATTGTTTTCAATCTTAATTGAATTTCCATTCTTCATCATATTAACACTTTTTGCTTTGGCCAAAAATAAGTCCCGTCAAGATAGTATTTTTAGTTTTTTAAATAAAATTACAGTAAATGATCATAGTACCAATAAATCCTAAAAAGTTGTTTTTTTCCTATTATTAGTTTGTAATACATAATTCGCCAATGGTGCAATAAAAAATTTTTTGCTTTAAAAAACTAATCAGGTTCCGGTTTGTCCTCCTTATACACACTCTTGTTTCTTTGGTTCTATATAGTATCGGTATTCGAAGGTCTTTTTACGTTTTTCCTTTTTAGGAATTAAAATTATTAATCGAATGGTAAATAATTAAGGAAATAATTCATTCACCCAACCCCAAAGAGATTTTCTCATTTATGATTTTTTATAGTTTCTTCTAATAAATTGTATACTATAGCGGAATATATTTATTTTATTGCATTATTTGTTTTGGCCTTGCTATCATCCTCTATTCCTAAAAACTAGGGTTGTACGGAACCGGGACTTTTTGCAAAAACCGGGACCGGGACTGACCGGGACTAGGGAAACCGGGACCGGGACCGGGACCAGATTTTTAACCGGGACCGAGACCGGGACCGGGACTGACCGGGACCAGCCTTTAGTCCAAAAATTTAAAAAATTCAAATTTTTACAAGTTTTTAAACAAAAAAATATATATAAAAATAATGTAGAAAATTATACCCAATTTTTTAGTCGGAAAAAAAATCAGTGTAAAATTGGAATTTTCGCATTTTTTTGAAATTCAAAAATCAGAAAAAAAGAGGTCGAAAATCAGAACAAATCTAACAAAAATCTGACTATGAAGAATCCAAAGGCAGTAAAATTTTTTATTCGCCCATGAAAATTTTCAAAATCGATTCCTTAGAAGATTTAATTTATTAAGAAATTATACCTTATATATATTTAAAAAATACGCATAATTTTCTTTAATTTAAAAAAATTAAAGAAAGAAGAAGAAGAGGACGATAAGGAGATAGGTATATATAAAAAGTATGTATAAAGAATATCAAATTGATAATAATTTGAGGGGTCAGGAAAATTTTGCATTTTAGGACGGAAAAAATCAGGTTTGTAAAGAATTTTCACCAATTTAACCTCAGATTTTGTTAAAATTTTTGGCAAAAATTCCATTCTTAGGGGTGCATTTTCCGGTCAGTCCCGGTCTCAAAAACCGGAACCGGGAAATCCCGGTTTTTAAAAACCGGAACCGGAACCGGAACTCTGGTCCCGGGGTGACCGGGAGTCCCGGACCGGTCCCGGTCTCGGTCCTGGTTCCGTACAACCCTACTAAAAACTAATATTATCGTATATCCTGTATTCATCCCCCGGGGCATTATTTTTCAACCCCACCTCGAGGGAAGGGGGTCTATTACAAGGAGGAGACTAATTACAGGGGAGGATTTATTTTACAACCTCTCTTCAGCAGCAGAGGGGGACTTTTACAAGGACTTACCGTATTTCTTGTATTCAACCACTCTTCAGTTATTTACAGGGAGGAGATTAATTGCAGGGGAGAATTTATTTTACAACCTCAGCCATGAAGAGGGGGCACTATTTTTGTACTCCATTTTTGAATGATGAAGTGGACGGTAAAAGAATTAATTGTGATGAAAATGGTCAAAAAAAATTTTTTTTTCAACCACAAAATTCAAAGAATTCCAAATAATGACTCAACTGGGAACTTTTTGACATCTTATTGAATGCTTACAATCAATCATTCACAGAATTGGAATTTAAAACATCGATTTTCGCGGAAAGAATAAATTTATTTCTTCGTCATTTTATTCTCCCTACATACATATATAATGATCATTGGTCTCATTTCAACCTCTCATTGATGAAAAATAAAATTCCATTCAAAATATTAATCACATTCTTCTGAAGGGGAAAATGGAATTTATTGTTCGTTTATTACACACAGCTATTCCCTACTATTATTCTTAGCCAAAAGATTATAATTTATGTTGTTTTAAAAATTTTTTATTGGTCCTTATATTAAAAATTTCAAAAATTTTAGAATATAAATCTATTAAAAGCTTAAAAAATAATTTTATACTAATTTTTAATCCAATGACATGCATCAAAAATTGGCACTAAAAATGATTATACCTGAACACTTACGAGTTAATTTTTAATGCTCTATCATGTTAGGTATATATATTTACATTTATGAGACATACCCTTCGAGAAAAAATTCAGAACCGAATGAACCAAATTTTTAGGAAAGATTATGCATTTTTGGAAATTTAAATAAACGATCCTAGACCTTTCAGTTTTCTAATAAAATTAATCTTGTGGAACTAATCCATTAAAAAAAGCAACTTTGAAGAAAGAAGATAATGAAATTTTGCAAAAAAATAGAAAAAAAGAGTTGGCTTCCTTAAATTCTAGATTATTTAATTTTTAATATAATATGTATCCTTAACTTACGATTGTTTTCCAGATTTTACACGGCGTTTCGACATTCATGGACCCCAAACAGGTAAATTTCAGAAATTATTTTTTGTGTGTCATTTCGATTTGTGAATTTTGAGCTTTTCTCCGAATCTCCAAGTTCTGACCTGGTAGTTTTTTGGAAAACAAATTTTTGGCCCATAATTTCAATTTTGCAGCTTTTAGAAATTTTCCCCAATTCATCAAACGCTCACCGTCAAGTTGATCCGTCGAATGTTCAATCAGAACTTAAACCCATAGAAAATCCGGAAATTTTGGAGGCCCAAGCGGATTTTGTGCTCAAATTGCTGCGCGAGGTATCCGATGAAAATGGGTCCACCGTGGTGTCGCCCATCTCGGTAGCCATCGCTTTGGCCATGGCATACACAGGGGCCAGGGGACAGACGGCCGAGGAGATGGGCCAAGTGCTGGCCAAGGGTAAGTGTAGTAGTGTAACCGAACTTTTAAAAATTTAAGTAGGATTTTACCAGACTTATGGAAGGAATTTAAAAAGGATTTTATACATGTTCACTTTAGCTGATAAAATCACGAAGAATTTTTTAATGGTTCATGCCAATCTTGAAGGAAGGTTTTTAAGATTTTTTACGATGCAAAAAGCACCGAATTTTTGCGATGCAAATTTTTTGCGTATAAAAATCTTTTTAAAATTAATTTTTCTCGAATCCAGGTGCCCCAGAACCCAAGGTTCACGAGTATTTTGGCCAACTCCTGAAGACGATGAATGATGGGGAGAAGAATTATACGCTTGAGATAGCCAACAAGGTGTATGTGAAAAGTGGATTCGACATTTTGGATGGGTTCAAAATGGCCATCAATAGCCACTACGGGGGCCAGTTTGAGTCGGTGGACTTTGAACAGAAAGTGGACACGGCTAAGGTCAGAAACAGAGAAAGATAAAGATCAGAAACCAGATTTCTAATTGCAGAAGATAAACTATTTTGTGAAGCAGACTACCCATGAGACGATCCGTGATCTGATCAAGCCGGAAATGTTTGATAAATGGACACGGTAGATAATTTCGAGTTTACCCCTATATTTGCATCTATATAGGTATAAACATATCTAAATTCTAAAATTTTATACCATACTACCTATACATACATATTATTTCATAACCATTTTATAGGCCATATATGCAATACACCTTTATATTTTTTATCAGCTTTCTTTACATACATACCCATTCTTTCACTAACTTGTAAAAATGTTGAGAATTACTATATTATAGTGTATTGGCTACCCATGCTCTAACTATCCATAACTTACACTCATGCTTACTACCTAATTCAATTTTATATTTTGACCTATAATTTACAATTTTATATAGCTACTTATATATACAATTTTATATTCGGAACTCTATATCATCGATTCACTCTTTTATATGTACCATATTTCCTCTAATATAAGACCCTGCTCTATTATAAGACCTTGCTCTAATATAAGACCCCCCTTTGAAGGGATTTGAAAATTATAAGACCCTGCTCTAATATAAGACCCTGCTCTATTATAAGACCCATTTCTCTTTTGAGCAGACAAAATGGCAATCATTGGAGGTCTGAAATTCCCTTTAAAAATTTCTTTTGAAGCGATTTCTGATTCACTAATTATAATACTACATATTACATATTTCATCATTAACTCCCTTTTCCGTTTCATTATTTAAGTGCATGGCGGATCTATTCCTTTTATATAAAGTAATTTTTTCGATTCGAAAAAATTTGTTCATTAAAGGAGCAATATTCAATAATTTCTGGCTTCTATTTTATTATTAATGATTTTTAAAAGATGAATGTCCCATTTTCTCCTTTTTTGAATCCATTTTTTAAATAAATTAGCTTGAAAATGTAAGGAGATGGATCGATCGGGAAAAACAACCTCGGGATCCTTTATAAGTCATTAGATTTTTTATAAGAGAAAATCTGAATTTTTGGAATTTTAAAGCATATTTTCCCGAATTTTTCGTTTCTTTTTTTTTGCTTCGTTATGTTTTTTCCAAAAAAATTCTTTTTTTTTTAACAAATTTTCAAAAAATAAGTGATCATTAATCATTTATTACAATCCCCGTGAGGGGGTTTGAAAATTATAAGACCCTGCTCTAATAGAAGACCCTGCTCTATTATAAGACCCCCCTCTGAGGGGGTTTGAAAAATATAAGACCCCGGTCTTATATTAGAGCATTTACGGTATATGCACCCTATTGTCAATTTACAATATAACACACACTCTATACATTCTCTAATTCGACTCTATTATACCTCGACTAAACTGCGCATATTTTTAACTATTAATAATTATCTTTAACAAATGCATATGTACAGTAGTAGCCGATTTCTTTACAGCCTGGTGTTGGTCAATGCCATCTACTTCAAGGGCGACTGGGCCGATAAGTTCAATGACAAATTAACCAAGAAAAAGCCCTTTTACATATCCGAGGGTAAACATGAAAAGGTATATTTATAAATTATAATACGTTGGACAGATTTTATTCCGATTCCAGAACTGTAATTTTTGAAATAGTTGTACCTTTGACATCAAAGAAATGTTAAAATATGGAAAATATATGTTTGATCCAGTATTGGAAAAATTTCCGGCAGGCTCTGCTAGGGAGCCGACCATTTTTTTCTTATGGAGCCGGAGCCGAAAATTTTGAAGGCCGGAGCCCGAACTAGGGCTGAAATTTTTTGAACTGAAAAGCTTGAGCGGAGCAAAAAATTGTGATTTTTCCAACACTGGTTTGACCCTAACATTCCAGATACACATGATGCACAAGTGCAGCACTTTCATCTACCACGAGAATGATGAGGTAGGTTACATATATGGACTATTCTATACTATATAGACAAAATATACAAGGAACTTGTAAAGCTTAACATTTTATTTGGGGCCTATTATTTTTTTTGATAAACTATTTTACAAGATTTATGATTATGTCAAGAATCCATTGCGATTAAGCTCCAACTGTTGGGCATGCCTTATGTGGGAGAGGACATGTTCATGTTCCTGGTGTTGCCCAAGAAACGCTTCGGACTCGACGAAGTGTTGGCCAAGATGACAGGCGCCACCCTGTTGGAGTTGGTGCAGATGCGTCATAAACAGAAAGTGGATGTGAGAACACCAACAACATTGCCAATATTATTTTATTGGTTCATATTTAAAAAATTGATGGCTAAATCTCCGTGAGGAGGTAGATAGATTTTCGTGAGGTCCCCTTTTTTGTCTTTTATCTTTTAAAATTTTTTTGAGTCATAAAATCTAACTTAAATCATCTGAAAATTGTTTTTTTGTTACCCCCGTGTCGTATTAGATCAATAATTTAAAAAAATATTTTTTCACCTTATTTTTTCAATGATCCTCAGAGATTATTCTATCTTAGAGGGCTTTACTGCTTTACGTATTTTTTGTTGGACTTATTGGATGGCATACTTCCTCTGCTATCTTGCCAATGTATCTTAGACCGAATTTATTAGTGCATCTGGAATTCGTCTGAGAAATTCGTTTAATCCAAGAGATATTTAATTGGAGAATCTTCTTCTTTTTTATGCAAATAGTACTATTTTATTAATTCTTTAGAGAAGTTTCCCCTGGTCAGATCCATTAAGAAAAATATGATTTTTTCTATCCAAGGTTATGCTGCCCAAGTTCAAGCTGGAGTCCACACACGATCTGAACGAGCCGTTGAAGAACCTTGGCATGCCGGAGGCATTCCGTGACATTGCCAACTTCAGCGGAATCACCCAGGAAGAGCCACTCAAAATCAGTCAAGTGGTCCAAAAGGCATTTATCCAGGTACGGTACAATTTTATAAATTTGTTATATGTTTTTGGTTTTGGACCTTTTGAATAGCGTTGTATTATTTTTAAGATGCATTTAATAAATGAATTGGAGTTTTATAAAAACAATTTGGGAGCTTCCTGATTAAATGAATTTTCAAAAACTTTTTATGGTGTACAATTTCTTATAGGAGTGATTTTGGGATTTTTTGATTAAACAATTTTGCTTTATGATAATTAGGGCAATTTTTTTTGATTATTTTTTTCTCGTTGATTGCTGTTCAAATAAAACTCATGTAGGATAATTCTTACACCGACAACAATGTTTTCACAAGGACCACATTCTTTCTCGTATTTGGCGCTAAAGATTTTTGTTAATTTTTTGAAACGAATATGATAACTAACACGTGTGATCCGTGCCGTGAAAATCCGACAGTGGAAAATTCGCCAGTGAGAAAATCCGACAATGGGAAAATCCGACAGTAAGATAAAATTTAAAAAATGTTCATAGAAAGTATGATTTAAGAGAATTAATATATTAGGTTATCTCCAATCGAATTTATTTATCTTTTTTTCTCAAAAAAAATTTTTGATCTGAAAATCCAAGGTTTAAATTTTTTTCGAAAATCCGAAAAAATTCGAGATCTATGAAAGTTTTTGGAAAATGCCAAGCCTGTTAGATTTTGAAATCCGAAAAATCCGAAACTTATGATAATTTTGGAAAATCCCAGACATACAAAAATAATTAGAAATCTGAAAAACCCTATGCCTTTGAAAACACTAGTTTTTTTTAAAAATCAGGTTTATGCCGCATTTTAAAAGTTATTTTTCATTTTTATTAAATTAAAATTTTAATTATGTCTTACTGTCGGATTTTCATGGCGCCGTGTGATCATAATTTACACCGTTAACTAATAAGTTGTATAATTAAAAGAAAGGGAAAATGCGAATGAAAAAAAATTAAAAAAAACAAATAACGGTAAAAATGCAGTTTGTTTTTGTTGGCCCCCTTTTTGCAGTAGTTGATGCTTGTAAATTCGCCCTTGGGTATTTTTGACGCTGAATCCGATTCTGACGTCCATTTTAACGTAATGCGTCATTTGATGCAAAGTTTTAACGCTGACATCAAATTTTACTACCCCAGGGCGAATTTACAAGCATCAAATTTTTTGCAAAAGGGGGCCATCAAACTGCATTATTACCCCAAAAATATTCCATTTAGAGTATTGGGAACAAAGAATTAATAATTTGATGAAGAATCACCATGAAAATATTTTTTTACTCTGTTCTCTATTCCACAGTCCTTTTCCGTTTTGACTTTACCTTTTTTGCATTAAATAAGGAATCCATGCAAAATGGCGAGTTGAGAATGTTGTTTTAATTTTATAAGTATTAATTATACAAGTGTGTCAAAAAGCACATGTCACATGTTAAGTGCCAAAAACCTCAGCTTCCACACCTTCCACACGATGCTTATTTCCGAGTCCTGCTGATCGGTGTCGCACACATTGATATTAGAGTATGTCTAGATCGCGAAAAAATATGAAAATTATGGTGCTGGGACGTTAAAAAAAACCGCCACGAGCTATAGTCTGGCCGAAAACTTTTTTTGTTAGACCTGTTAGACAAAAAGTATAAAAGCCAAAATTGTTCAGAATTTCATACTCTATCTATTGGTATTTTCGAAATTTGGCTAAAAAAGTTCGAATTATCCCCTAAGAATCCTATTTTTCGCTTTTTGGCTGAATTTCGAAAAATTAAAAATACCAGAAGATAGAGCATAAAATTCTGAACAATTTTGGCTTTTATACTTTTTGTCTAACAGGTCTAACAAAAAAGTTTTCGGCCAGACTATAGCTTTTTAACGTCCTTCGTGGCGATTTTTACCGGTAACCACCTCTAGCATCGAAAATTATCCCTTTTTGCTAGGGTTACCGCCGCGGTGACCCCGTCCCCGTCCCCGTTCCCGCGGGCCTTGTCCCCGCGGGGCCACGGGGACAAAATGCACCCCTAAGAATGGGGAAATCGGCCAAAATTAATCATTTTTTGGGAGATAAAGGGAAAAATGACGGAAAAAATAAATTTTTCCTAAACTAATTTTCATAATAAATGTTCGAAAAATTTGAAAAATTTTCTCCGGCGACCCCTATCGGGTCCGCCGGACCTCCCCCCCCCCAAAAAATGGAAAATTTAATGTAAAATTGCTTAATTTTAGAGGGAAATGAAACCTTGGTACCCCCTCCAAACCGAAATCCTAGATACGCCCCTGCCCTATATTGTAGCTTAAATAAGAAATTTTTCATTTTCAAAAATTTAGTTCTTGAGATTTTTGAAAAAAATCCAACATTATTATAGGCCTCCGATCTTTGAAAAAAAATTCTAAAATTTTGAAATTTTTGATTTTGAAATTTTTAATTTTTGATAGACCAAAGTAGAACTCGAAAATTTTTTTCATAGTTCTCGTATTTCTAGAAAAATTTCAAAATTGTCTTAAAAATAATTTTAAAAGTTTTTAATTGATTTAAAATGAATTTACATTGGTGGAAAAAATTTTCGAAATTTTTTTCATTAATTAAAAGACAAAAAATTCTTGTCCCCGCGGAGACCCCGCGAAAATCTGTCCCCGTCACCGTCCCCGCGAGGGTCACCAGTCCCCGTCCCCGCGGGGATTCCTGCAACCCTACTTTTTGCTGATCATTTTATCAATCTTTGTTATACAATAAATTACGATACAGGAACATGACTTAACTGTTCTTAACTCGGTCGATTTTGAAATAATGTACGCTAAAGACCTTTTTCCTAAAATTTTTAACAAATTTATTATTTTTGTTTAAGCTTTGACGGGTCTGGGGAACATTATTCAAAATTATCCGATTTAAAAATAGCACCAACAGCAGAGGACGAACCAGGTAGGAATGCTGAAAATCTAAGGCGAAACTAAAAAACCGATTTTTAAAAATCAGATAACATCCAAAATTCAGTATGACGTGGAAAGTATTAACATTTTAGAGATTTTTTTTAACTTTTGTGTGCACAGATAAACGAGGAGGGCACGAAGGCGGCCGCAGCAACAGCAATTTCAGTAGTGGCAGCGTGTGCAAGAGTTCCTCGGCATCAGCCGCCCGTCTTCCACGCGGATCATCCGTTTGCGCTTTTGCTCTGTGCCGGATCCGGAACAGTGTACTTTAGCGCAATTTTCGGCGGAATATGAAAATGATCTTGATGATCTGAAATTTATATAAACACTAGATATTTTGCTTATTGCTTATTTAGGAATTTTGTGATATAAACAATACATTTTTGCGGATTTTTACTTTTTTGCACTACTTTCGCGGATTTTCGTTTTGCGCTTCGGCTTTATGTCATATATTAGTAATAAATGCTTGGATTTAGATATTTTGTCCTTTTAAATCAGTGCTCCCAACTATCTGATGCCTGAAAAAGGACATCAAGAATAAAATTAAAGATTTTGGGGTCGAAAAAATATTTTGAGATTTTGGGGCCCTTTAAAATACTAAAATAATACTTGTAATCAAACAAATGAATTTTTTATCGACAATATCATCAAATTTTATATTTTTCAGAAGCAATGATTTGTTCCAACAATTTTCGATCTCTGGAATTTTTTTATACACTTTTTTGCAAGTGAAATTTAAAAATTATCAACTGGTTGGGGTCCCGATCAGTGTTTCGATGACCGGGGTTTTTGGCCCGATGACCTGACCTGACCTGACCGAAAATTCCGGTCATCCAAAAATGACTGACCTGACCAATGACCGACCTTCCGGTCAGGTCAGGTCAGGTCATCCGGTCAGCTGACCAAAAATGACCGAATTTTTTTTCTTAATCGCTGTTAATTTTTTTTCTAAAATTACCAAAATTCAAGAAAAAAAAACAACCAAATATATCATTTTAAAATTTCTTTTATATTTTTTTAATGAAAAAAAAACAAAAAAGCACCAATAAGAATGATTCAATCAAAAAGGGAATTATTCAAATAAAGAAGAAGTTGATCATTGAGCAAATTATGTTTGGTGTTGCTCCTGTGCCTAGAGGTTGCAAAAGCCGCTTGTGAAAAAACCCTTTCTATCGGTGCAGAAGTACAAGGCACTGCGAATATTTCAAAGGCAACTTTCTTGAGAGAGTCAGAGTCCTTAATAAAAATAAAAGTTAAAAAACATTTTACAAAGGTTAATATTTATAAAAATTTTACATGGCTCAAGTTTTTCTAAAACACGTGTGTCAATTTTTTGAGATGGATCGATGGGTGATGCATGAAGTACGAGGTCAATACAGCGCTCGACCATCGTTTTTGTTGTCGCCATAGGCCCGCTTGAACGCCTTTGCCTTTCATTCACCATTCGTAACTTCACCGCCGCTTCCTGTAATGGCGTCAACTTTTTATTTGATGCAATGTTACACAATATTTAAATTTTTGCACAAAGTTGTGGCAAAAAAAATTGATACTTATCGACGGGATTGATAATACTTTTACTGCCAGTAAATCGAGTTGTTTTTGCCTTAAATATAATAATATCTTTCATATTTTTACTTCAGATTAATTAAGACCTTTTCGAATCCTTGTCGTAAAAATTTTCATTTTTAGACGAAATTGTGGTTTGACCTGGTGGTAATTCCCTTTTCTTTTTTGCAATTGGTTCCTCTGATTCTGCTTGCAACTGAATCTAAAAATCGATTTTTGAACAAATTAATTTAAAATTCAATTCAAACTTTTTGTTTGTATTCTCGGTTGAGGATTGTGTGTTTTCTTTCAAGATGTCGTTTGAGCACCGTGGTTGTCAATGACATCTCAGTTCTGCAATTCTTTGCTTTGCATTTGGCCTTTCCATTTGCCAAAATTTCATAGTAATCATAGATCGCTCCTACCCTCTCTTGTTTCTTTGCTGGATCATCAGTTTTTTGTACTTGTTCTGCAATTGTTGACGGACCAGGAGCAGCAACAAGAAGGTTTTCAGCAACACTCATCGATTCTTCAGGAATATCAGACATTATTCGACTTTAAATTTCTAAATTAAGGTTAAATATATAACATCATTAAATATTAAAAATATATACAGTTTTAAAACATAATAAAATAGGTATAAGAAAAAATTATGAAAACAAATAATGGGAGGGACGAGGGGGCTGGCAAAGAGCACTGACGGAAAATGAAAGTGTGGTAGAGAAGGAAAGAGAAACGAGAGAGTGCATTGGAGTCAAGGACATTTAGGGAATTCGCGCCAAAATATAATCAATTTCAAACAAAAAATCAATGAATGAACTTTGGAAATTCCGGTCAGTGACCGCCGGTCATGACCTTTTCGATTTCTGGTCATGACCGGATGACTGACCAGGGGTTGTGGTCATGACCGGAATGACCTGACCAGAGAGCCCGGTCAGGTCAGGTCAGTCACCGGTCAGGTCAGGTCAGGTCATTTTGGTCAGTGACCAAAGCCGGTCATCGAAACACTGGTCCCGATATGGGCCGTCGGAGAATTTTTTTTAATTGGTCATTTTTAAGACATTTTTGAAGAAAAGCCTTTTGAAGAAAGAAGAATTTTGAAGAGAAGTTGGGGGACCTTCCCGATGGAGTCGCAGAGGAAAATTTAGAAAAAAATTAGTCCTTTTCCTTATGAAAAATTGATCATTTTTGAATAAAATCGTGTTGTTCAAATTAATTTTTGTTGAATAGCGTGCTTCCAATTTAATTATTTGTAGTCAAGTTATGAAGCGATTTTTCTGTATTTCTTAAATTTAACAACAACCAAAATATCAAAAATAAAAATGGGATTTATTGACACTTTAGTGGTTGAATAATTTTTGATTTTGATGTGCAGATCAACGAGGAGGGCACGGAGGCGGCCGCGGCAACGGCCAAATTTGATATGTGCCACATTTGAGCCTCCGCCGCCCGCATTCCATGCGGATCATCCGTTTGCGCTTTTGCTCTGTGACGGATCCGGAACGGTGTTCTTTTGCGCAATTTTCCGTGGAATGTGAAAATGATGATGAGGATGCTCAGCAGAGATCGATATTGTTTGACCGATTTCAACATTTACTGATCCATTAATTTTTTGCCTCGGATCGTTTGAAGATGTGTATATCGGAAATTATTACAATGAAAACTTTCCTTCAGTATAGGATAGGATCGATTGTTAGTGTTCAATTTTTGAAAGTATTTTGGCGTTGGCGATCAGTCTTTTTTCTCTGATAATTTTTTTTGTTCGTTTCATAAATTGGGCTCATTGCCGATTCGAGGTAAAAAATAAATGGATCAGTATAGGATAAAAATTATAAATTAAAAAGGGTTCCATAGTTTGCATTTTAATTTCATGATTTTCGCCTTTATCTAATAAATATGCCATCTACAATGGATTTACTCACAACAATCCCCTCAAATACCCCTCTAAAAACAAGAATATTAATAAATAATAATTATGATAACAAGAAAAAGGTATTTTCTAAAAAGAATAACGAATCTTGATTCGCTATATATCGAGGATTGGAACAGGGTGCACAACTCACTTCTCGAGAAACATGGCATTTACATGGCAAAATTTCCAAAAAACATGGCATTTACATGGCAACTTTTTTAGACTACAAAAATTTCAATAATTTTACTCGTGTTCATTTTTTCCTACACTTTTCTATTACCAAAGCTCATTTTAAAAAGGAATTCATTTTCCGAATGGGCGGCGGCGGCCCCGTTAGGGGCCGCCGAAGAAATTTTTTGGAAAATTTAGGCTCTCCTCTTAAGAAATTGATCATTTTTGTTGTATTTTTAAAGTGAATTTAATTTTCTTGAGGGGTGGTAGCGCCGGCCCCGATAGGGGCCGGCGGAGAAAATTTTGGGATTTCAGCTCTTTTCTTTAAGAAATTTGATTAGTTTGTTGTCATTGATTAGTTAAAGAAGGCGCCGGCGGCCCTGATAAGGGCCGCCGGAGAAAATTTTAAAAATTTGGGCCCTTTTTCTAAGAAAATTGATCAGTTTTTTGGAGAAAAAATAAAGGTGTCGGCGGCCCCGGTAGGGGCCGCCGGAGAAAATTTTGAATTTTTGGCACGATTTTGTTAAGAAATTTGGTCATTTTGCCAACTTTTATTCCTAAAATAGAAAAAATCAAAAAACATGGCTAAAAACATGGCAACTTCAAAAACATGGCAAAAAACATGGCAAATTTTCAAAAACATGGCATTTGCCATGTTTCCAGGGTAATTTGTGCACCCTGGATTGGAAAGAATTCAAAATAATTAAATTGAATACCGACCCTTGTTGAGTACTAACAAATTCATCAATCATTTGGATTCAAAAATTGGAATTTTCAAAAGATCAATTTCGGTCAAAATTTCGCAGAAAAAAAATTCATTCTTCGTCATCTTCTTTTTCCCCACCTATAACGATCATTGGTCTCATTTCAATCTCTCATTGTTCAAAAAATAAAATTCCTTTCTCCTTTCTTATTCATTCACATCAGACACTATGTAGAGACTGGACCGGTCGGTTAATCGATCGATTTTTTAATCGAAAAAATCGACCGAACTTTTTTCGGATTTTTGGATTTTTTCGATTATTTAATCGGAATCGACCTACTTTTTTAATGAACCATCGAAAAATCGACTGAAATTTTCTCGGGTCCAATAAGTCAATACGTCAATAGCTTTTTGACTAAAAATGACCAATTTTCTTTAAAAATGATGTCAAAATTCAACAATTACCGATTTATTGATAGATAAAAAGGGAACAACAGAATAAAAACAGACAACAAACAATCCTATGATTTCGGCCCCAACACCGGGGAAATAATTGGTTGTTTAATCGAGGTCCGGCTTCGATCCTGTCATGGAATTTTCGAATTTTCAGCCGCGGAAAATTCCGTTGAACAGAATTTGTCCGTTTGCGGAGACCAGGGCCATCAGGAAGGGCTGGTCCGCCCTGAAGACGGGAGGAGGAGGTTCAATCACTAATGAGGCACAACAACAACATGGGCAGCATACGCAGGCCGCTGCTTCGGTGCCCTCTTCGTTGAGCTGTATTTAGAAAATCGGGAAGCCAAAGATTATAGATCCCAAGGTCTTATTAGAAAATTTGACAGGGGGTGATCAGGGATCAGATATGAAAATTTTCAAAATAAGAACATCAGGCTCAAAAATAAGAAATTATGGTCAAAAATAAAATATTGGCTTCCAAATTAGAAAAAATCAATTTATTCATTTTTCATAATTTTATAGCAAATAGATTGTATTATTCATTTCATAAGCTGTCGGGCAATTTTGGGTTGAAATAGCACATCATAAAATCGTTTATGAATTTTGAACACTTTTCTTATCATCGGCAAAAAGCAAACAAAAAGGTAAAAATAATTATTTTTGATATTATAATTCGCAAATGAAAATTTTTAATATCATTATGTATACCTATATAATCTATGACTGTAATTGTATTTTGATTATCATAGGCTTTAAAGGAGGATCTTTTTAAAAATGCGTACAAAAAATATAAAATGTTAATTCAAAATACCTAAAATTTAAAATTTTTGGTAAATTGGAGCATCATAGGGAAATAGAGTAAATCTACTCAAAAATGTTAGTGTAAGATGGAAATTTGGTTAATTTTATATTTTTTTCAAAAATTGCACCGTACCTCGATGAATGCCTTCTGGATCAATTGACTGATCTGGAGTGGCTCTTCCTGGGTGATGCCGCTGAAGTTGGCACTGTCATTGAACGCCTCCGGCATGCCGAGGTTCTTCAACGGCTCGTTCAGATCGTGAGTGGACTCCAGCTTGAACTTGGGCAGCGTAAGCTGGATTTGGGAGGGGAGGGAGGAGGGAGGATCGACCAAGTGCCGTAGTAAGTACACGAACTTCGTGAAGTAGGTGATGAGTACTGGTTTTTTTGACGACGCATGACCAGTTTTTCACGAACCAGTTTTTCACGTGGTTTTGGTACGTGACTACGTTATATGTGTCCACCCTGAATACTGGTACGTGACACTATTAGGTGTTTTCATTTTTCTCAAAATTTCGATCTCTAATTTCAATTTCACCATTAGATAACTAATATCAGGGGGTGCACAATGCACACCAACGGCTGTTGAAAATTATTTTAAAAAACGGTAAAGAAAAACGCGGTACGATAAATGAAAATGGCAAACGATAGGCCCAAATGGACGGTAAACGGTAGGCGATGTTTTTTTTAATGTGGGAATAATTTCCGTACTCAAAAGTTTATTTCGATGTTTTATGTAAATAGGGTAGGACAAGATCGGTTAACCAAACCGAAAACCGGGGTCCCCAAACCGGTCAAACCGAAAACCAGAGTGGTCTATAAACTGGTCTTGTCCTACCCTAGTTTTTAACATCTAAAAATTCCATTCCTAATAAATGGCGCGTCAATTTCAGCGAGCGACGTGAGCGTAAAGTCTACAAACTTAGTTTTTTTTTAAATAAGAATTTAGAGAAATATTCTCTTTTACAATAATTTTCTATTAGATAACGCATTAAAATCTAGATAAGTGAATAAGCTGCTTACATCCACTTTTTGCTTGTGACGCTTCTGCACCAACTCCAACAGGGAGGCACCGGTCATGTTGGCCAACACTTCGTCAAGTCCGAAGCGCTTCTTGGGCAACACCAGGAACATGAACATGTCCTCGCCCACGTAGGGCATGCCCAACAGTTGGAGCTGAAATTTATAAAAAAATTCAGAAATGAGCAAATGGTGAGAAAATAAGTCATAGGTAAATGCTTTTGACGGATTGCATTGGCAAAATTTACTTTACAAGTGGTCTGCTCACCTGACCATCCCTATGGTAGATGAAAGAGGCGGTTTTGTGCATCAAGTCCAGCTAAAAGGATGTAAGTCATGTATCGTAAGATAATCAGGATAAAATTAGTAAACCATGGCAATATCCTACTAATTAGGGTGAACTTCAGAATATTTTTTCTTATAAAAAGGCTAGATTTCTTTCTACGCTACTAGGCTTAGAACAAGGTTGGTAAAATCCAGCAGCCAGTGCCAAGACAGACCTCCTTGGAGTTGCCCTCCGACATATAAAAAGGCTCCTTCATGGTTGCTTCGGCTTTGAACTTGTTGGCCCAGTTGCCCTTGAAGTAGATGGCATTGACCAGCACCAAGCTGAAAGGTATCATTAGGTTCAATTAGGACATGTACTAATACTACAAAAATGAAAATGTGAAACTGAAACTGATCTCACCGAGTCAGGGCATCCAGCATTCCCGGTTGGATCAGATCATGGATCTTGTCATGGGTGGCCCGCTCCACAAATTTGTTGATTTTCTGCAACAAGAAGGTACGTGATTATTATCACGGAATAATAACAATTCTAATTTTTTAAGAAAGTTCAAAGTCCATCAACAGATGTTCTGGCTTAATTTTATCCTGTTCTGATTTTGTATTATTTAATAAAACTATTTCAATCAGCTGGTCCCCTTATCCTTTAATAATCCTGATCTTATGATTTGGACAAACCTGATCTCCTTTGGATCAAATTTTATACCTGATATTGGTTAGATACTATAAAATAATTTCCTTTATTCTCTTTTATAATTTTGCTTTTTTCCTCGATTTTATCTTTGCTCGATTCTGACCTTGGCTGTGTACACATTCTGTTGAAAGTCCACCGATTCGAATTGGCCCCCGTAGTAGTCGTTGATAGCCGTTTTGAATGTATCCAAAATGTCGAATCCACTCTTCACATACACTTTGTTGGCCACCTTCAGCGTATAACTCTTTTCCCCATCATTCATCGTCTTCAGGAGTTGGCCAAAATACTCGTGAACCTTGGATTCTGGGGCACCTGAATTGGAAATGAATTTTCGAACAAAAATACGAAGAAAATGCTAAAAATGAATTGGTGTAAAAACAACCTCACCTTTGGCCAACACTTGGCCCATCTCCTTGGCCGTCCGGTCCTTGGCCCCCGCGTACACCATGGACAGGGCGATGGCCACCGAAATGGGGGACGTTGCCTTTGGACACTTCGCGCAGCAAGTTGACCGCAAAATCCGCTTGGAGCTCCAATATTGGCATGGAGGGAACGGCGGATTGGTCCATTTCAATAGAAAAAAAAAGAAATGAGGGAAAATGCATGAAATTTGAACATTCATATAACTTGTAATATTCTGACTAAAAATGGAATAAAATTTAGAGATACTTATTGATCTGTTATAGCAGATTCTTGCCTCTCCCCTATAGCCAAAAACCATATACAAGGTAAGAAATTATAAAAGCCTAACTCTTCACGGTTTATTGATGCTAGGGCGTTAAAAAAATGCTAAATAGCCAATTGGCCAAAAATAGTTTGCTAGGCCAAACGTATAAAGGCCATGATGGGATCAATTTTAAACTCTAGCTTCTGGTCTTTTAGTTGTCCGAAATTCTAACAAAAAGTTCGAAATTTTCGTGTATAACCCATGTCGTACATTTCCGAAAAAATTTCGAACGTTTTGTTAGAATTTCGAAAAAGGCCAGAATAGAATATAAAATTCTGCACAATTTGCTTTTTATATTTTTGCCTAACAAGCTCTAAAAAGGTTTGTGGCCAGATTGGCCAAACTGGCTATTTTTATTGCCCTAGCACCGATTTATTTGAGATAACATTTATCGGGAAAACAATTTGAGGAAATGATTCAAAGAAATCGGACAATCACACTCGAATATATACATATAGTAATGCGCATAAATGGACAAAACCCATCCGCAAATTTATTTTTGGAAAGGGAAGGGACAACAACACAAGACAACACGACAAGTACACACAAAAAAACTGGACTTTTTTTGCTTTTTTCGGGAGTATTATTTTTTTGGAGCATTATTTTTTCATCCAACTGTATGCAAATTAATACGACTGGAATAAAACATGAAAAATTTAATACCTAGAAAATTTCCAAATATATTTTTTGAACATCCATATAAATCGAAAAATAGCAGCAAAATTGGATACTTAAAAATGGTCTCTTCGGTCTTTTCAGCGAAAAATGAGGAAAATGGCGACTAAGGCGGAAATGTTTACTGTATTTCCTACAATAAACCCCCATCCTGTAATAGACCCATAGACCCCCCCCTCCCCCTCTGCGAAGGGTTAAATCCCACCTCATTAGGACCCCAGTCAAGAGGTCTTATCAGTTTAAATTTTTAAATGGTCGGCCACCCCCAGGCAATCTTTTCTGTTTAAAAATAGATGAAATCTAAAAAATAACCAAAAACCCGCTAAATTTGTTTTCCTGCTTCATCCATATCTACATATGTGCTTTTTGGACGTTGCATGTATTGACATGTTTTTTTTGCGATGTAAAAAATCGCTTAATTGTCGAAAGTTTTTTCGGCGTTATATTATCATCCTCGGAATAAGAAGAATAATCGACAAGATTCAAATCCATTTTTTAATTTCGCTAAAAAAATAATAAATTATTAGGTATGACTATTAGTTGTGATGTTGACATCGAT
>LDKF01001756.1:5619-19435 GCA_001026735.1 Rotylenchulus reniformis
TTAGATGGTTATTTGATATTGCAAAACTATACATATGTACTGCAGTACTGCATAACCATGCATTTCGATCGACCCGATTTAGCCAAAACCCGATTTAGCCGATTTAGCCAATATCTTAACTTTAAAAAAATTTATAAATTTATTTAAATTGTAAATTTATTTATTCTTTATTAGTAGAATTGTAAATTTATTTATAAAATTTATTTTTTTTGTCAAAAAATAAAAATAATTTTTGTTTATGCAAGTAATCATTAAGGTAAGCAATTTTTGTCAAATAATTATTTAAACAAAGTGAAAGAATCCTAAAATTAATTCATTTAATTATTACTAATTTTTATTTATCGCTTTTTAAAACATTAAAAATCAGTCGGCTTATATACTAAATTTTATTTATTTTAAAAAGGTGAAAGATACTTAAATAGAAGGAAAATAAAATTTTTTATTATTTAGAATTACATATATTAAGGAATAATGTAGTAATATATGTAAATTTAAAAAGTATTCATAAAAAATATAATTCATGAAAGGTAAAAAATATATGAATAAATTTTTTATTAGTATGTATAAATAATTGGTGAAATTATTAATTATTTTAAAAATATATAATGTAAACAAATTTGTTAAAAAATTTGATATCAGACGTCAGCAGATACGACATCAGCAGTCCAATTCTTTTTTAAATACGACAATAACCCTTTATGCTAAATATAATTATAATATTAACTGAAATGCTATTAGCTAAAATGGTCTATAATTAAAACTGAAGATGGATAAGCGAAGATATTCTAATTCAACTAAAATTTTTTTTGATTTAAAAATTTTGATTAAAAAATTCATATTAAAGATGATTAATAATATTAACTATTTAACATTTTTATTCTCAAAATAATGATTTAATGTTTAAAATTTAATTTCAAATTTTAGATAAATTCCGTCTTCTCAAAGAATTCGACAAAGAGTGCAAGGTATGGTATTTTTAAAAAAGTTATTTATTTACAAATTTTAATAAACACTACTTTTCTTTTATATAAATTTTTACCACTATTATAATAAATAAAAAATATTTAAATAAAACATTTATACAAATAAGATAAAAAAGCTAATACTATACAAAAAATATATATTTTCCAATAAAAATTAATTAGTTAATAATATCGAAGTATTTTATAAATGAATATAATTTGCTTATAATATCACGAAATAAAAAAAATAATAGATTTATTTTTATCATTATGAAAAATCATGGTTATCTTTGATGAAAAAAATAATAGTGAAGATTTATAAAAAAACTTTAAAAAAACTTAAAAAACTAGTAAAAACTATGTATTTAATTTCATAGATCCTGAATGCTAAGAAAAAGTAATAACAAAAATCTTATCAAATACTTATTTATCAAATTAAGTAATATATTTTCTTCAATATAAATATATGGTTTTTAAAATTATATATATTTATCTTATTAACATATTTACAAATTTACAAATAATTATAAAATTTATTAATATTAATTTTAATTATCCATTAGTTCCTTAGTGTGAAAAAATATTGAGAAGAAGTTTACTTGTAAATAAGAAGAAAAATGATTACTACATATAAAATTATTAACTAACTCAAAATTATTTTAATTTAAAGATATGCTCTTTAATTTATAAACAAGAATTCATTTTATATTTATAAAATATGAATTATAAAAGTTTAGTGATTAATAAATTCTATATAATATCAAAGTCCACATAAGAAAATAATCTCTGCTCTGTATTTTGTAACCTTTACAGTATCAGTTATCTGCACATTAGAAAAAAAATAAAATTAATCAAATAATAAAATTTTAATAAGCAAATCATTAAAAGATTGATTAAGATAGTTTAAAAAATTTAAAATAATTAAAAAATAATATATTATTTGTTAATATATAGATATTTTTCAATAATTAAATTAATTTAACGATAATGAATAAAAAATTTTACTCGTGGGACGTTGGACAATAAATATTTTCATGCATCTAAATGTAAATTAATATAAAATGAGTAAAAAATTTATCATCAATAAATTTAAAAAGGATGAAATAACGTACAAAAATACCACAGTAATTCGATCATGTTTTAATTAATTTTAATAAATTGAAAAAAATTAAGTGAAAAAGATTTAACTACAAAAATAACAAACAGAACATTTAATATGAAAATAGACATGATAATTTAATGTAAGAAAATTTAACAAAAAATTGATGAATATAAAATATAATATGTAATGAAATTTAATAAAGATTATCATCAACTTATTTTGTTAAAAGTAAATAATAATCGATTGAATATATTTTTTATAAATTTCACAATAGTAATGAATTAATAAAATTTAATAACTACTAAGAAAATAAAAATAATAATAAATTATATAACAAAAATTAAATTTAAATATCATTTAAGATTATATAGAAATTAATTGACAGGACTATTCGAACATATACAAATAACAAACAGAACAAAAAAATGAACTGAGGAACTAATAAATTTTGTTATATGTTTATGAGAAAAAAGCCTCTTTAATACAAAATTCATAAAAATTAATTGTTATTAATTGTGTGATTAAAAAAAGTTTTATGAATATGTTAATTAAGACCAGTTAAAAATATTAAAAATTCTTATAATTTAAAAAAACAAAAAAGGATTAGAATCTATAGCAGAAAATATTAGGATAAAATTTAAAATTGTGATCACATTTATTATCCAGTAGAATAGACCATATTCAATAATTATAGAGGAAAAAGATTAATTTTTGAACGATAAATCAAATTTGATGAAATTTTTGTTATACATTTAGGTCAAAGAAAATTAACATCTAATATATCTTATAAAATAATCATAAATAAATTTTTAAAACAAGTTAGTCTCATAAATTGTTTAAAGTATGTATTATTGCAATTTTAACGCAAAGAAAACAAAATTCGAATCCTAGATTACGAATTAAACACAGTTGAAAGTATATAGAAAAAAAACTTTTTATAATAGAGAATAGAATTTTTATACAACAATTAATAAACTCCACGTTCAAAAATAGAAAAAAATTTATGCTTTATAAAAATTTTTAAATTAAATGATCAATTTGTTCTATATAAAAGTCAAGCAAAAATTAAAACTTTAATATTCTCATGACCAATAATAATCAAAAAATATAACGAATTTAATAGTGGTAAAATAATTTTGCATTTAAAAAATTAATTTTTAGAAAAATAATAAATAAGATAATAAGATTACATAAAGATGTAAAAATATTAATACTATCAAATATAACTATGTGTATGTTATAATAAATTCGAAAAAATAGTGCATTTAGAAAAATAAGCATTGATGAAAAATCTTGTTAATAAGAAGCAAGAATTTTAATACTTAAAAATAATATAAACTATTTAAACAAGAAAAATAAACAAAATTTATAGAAAAAATTTCAATTTAGTGTTAATTCAATTCAATATGAATAAAAAAATTATTTAATAGTTACAACATTTTTAATAATTAAAAAATAATTGAAATCGAATTTGAAAAAATCTAAACATGCAAAAAATTTACAGATGATATACATATGAAAACGAATGAAAAGTGTAATCCATCAATAAATTAATTCCAAAAAACTGCTTTAAAAAATGAGATATCTTAAGCAAATAATAATTAACAGATTCATCATTTTGAATATATCTGAACTTTTGAAATTTAAAGAAATATTTTACTTCTCTTAGTCTAAGCTGTTATTTGAAAAATACTAATAAATGAAGTGGTGAAGGAGGAAGAAGATGAATTATGATGCATCACATTTTAGGAAAATCAAATAATAGAATTATAATTAAAAAATAAATAGGACGAAGATGTTATAGTTTACAATCTTTAGATGCTTATTAATGTAAAGATTTATTTTAAAAATCAATGAGATACTCAAGATTAAACTATCGAAAGCAAATTAAATTTGGTTGCGACATGTCATATTTATTTGAAAATTACTTAATAACATTTTAGGAAAATTTTTATATTAAATCAAAAAATTTTAATTTGACTCATTGTTTACCACATAATAATAAAGTATTTATTTTAAAAATAAATCTCCATAATTATTAAATAAATGACTTAGGCAGAGAACGAATTATAAGGAATGAATCGCTATTCTAGAATTTTTTTAATAATAAATAATCATGGATGAGTAAATAAATGTATATTATAAAATGCTAATAATAAAAGAGCATTAATAATATTGCATGAAAAGATATAAATGGTAAATAATTTACAATAGACAGAAATAATTAATAATTAAACAATACTAAAATAAATAATAATTAAACCATATTAAAATTATTTATTATTATCTAGAAAAAATAAACATTAATGGCTTATTGCAAATTAATTTATATTCAATTCAGTTAAAAAAATGATGGTTCGGTCTACGAATGGAATGGAAAGGCATAACTCTCTTCATATAAATATGTTCTTTCAGAAATAAAATAAAATTCACTTATATTTATTATATTTATTCAAAAAGGCAAAAAAAAGAATAATCATTAGGTATATATGTAAATATTTTTAAAATAACCATGTGGTATTTAATAAAATATAAGTAAAAAAACTAGTAGATCGTGTCTGGAACTTTAGCCACAAAATGATAAGAGAGATAAATTGAACCAGTCTACCTATTTTATTTAATATTAAAATTTAATTTTGTCTAACTATTTTATTTAATTTTTTAAATATTTAAATTCAAAAGAACTATTCACTTATAATAAAGAGTTAATGAACTGGATAAATAAAATAAATTATTGTTAAGTTAATATATAGTAGTATTTTTTAGAGGTTTGTGAGTCTTAAAATCTAATAAAGATAGAAAAAAAAAGTTAAAAAATTATACATTAAAAAAACACTATTCTTGTATAGAAAGCTTTAGCAAAGGATAATAATAATAAATTTAAATTATTACGTTGATTTAATTTATATAGGAAATAATCAAAAAAGTATATAAATTTAAAAAAACATTTTTTGATAAAACAGATATAATGATAAAAACAAATTAAATTAATATAATTCAAGGGAATTTATAAAAAATATTAATTTAATAAATTACAAAATTCGATATAATTATAATTTTTATTATAATTAAAATATTAAAAATTATAATTATATTAATAAAAATTATAATTATATCCATAAAAATATTTTTTATTTTTAAATAAAAGAAAAATAAGCAATAAAAAAGTACATAAAGAAATAGAGATAAAATTAAAAATTAAAGCGTTTTTTATAATAATAAATTAAATTAATTTAATTAAAGTTTAAAATATATCACTTTTTAATTTCGTTATCGACGAAGTTGGTGGTTAGATATAAATTTATATTTGTGCAGAGAATGCGTAGAAATGAACAAACATCTGAGTAATCTTCATGCCTAAAGAATAAATTTCCTAAATATTTAATTTATGGATTCAACTTCCAGAAAATTACAATACCAGAAATGCATGGTCAAATTTCAATTTAATTTCTTCAATTTTTCAAAAATTTCAACTTAAAAAACTTTTGAATTTAATAACATACGTAAAAATAAGTTTATCGATAACTAACGACCTATATAATTAAAAATTATAAATGCAAAAGCATGATGACATTATATCTTTATTATAAATATTATTTAAAAGATTAAAGATATTTTAATTTATTAACAAATATGTTAAAATTGTATTATTAAGCCCTTAATTTATTTATATTTTCTAATGTAATATGATGATTATAATAAGGTAAAATCTCTTTTTTAGAGTTTTGATTATTAAATAATTATATACTTAACTAAAACTAAGATTTTTTTTATTATCCATATTAAAATTAGAAAATAAATAAATATTTAATTTCTTTTCATACAAAAATAAATCACTTATTTTTATCTAATAATTATGTAAAGGTTTAACAAGCTACGTCTTCTAAGCAACTGAAGTAATCATTTAAAAATGAAAATTGACAAGAAAAATAAAATACTTTAAAATACAATACAATAAAATTAATAAGACTAAATGAGAATTTAGAAAATGATAAATGAATTATTAAAAAAGGATAAAGATCTGTTTAAATATTATAATTTAAAAATATAAAATTAATTAATTTCTATTCAATATAAAATTAATTAATTTCTATTCAAAGGTTATAATATTTTATCAATTAATAAAAGACCAAAAATAAATCTTATTATTCTAAATATTACACATAAATTAAATCAATTAAATCATTTTTAGACACAAGGAAGAATCCATCGCACAAATAATTTAATGGTTAATTTTCATATCAAAAATCAATTGACATATATAGGATTGTATTTGATCTGTGATGTATTTTTAATTATTTAGAACGGAAATCATAAATCATATTTTATAATATATTTTATAATATTTAATTCTAACAAATATTGTAAAAAATATATTAACATTTTCGGCATTAATTTAGTTTAAATAAATAAAATCTTATTTGATCTAAACTTAAAACAAAAATTTACTTCAAAAATTCAATTATCTAAATGTTGAAGCCATTCATATATTTTTTAGATCGAAAGTAATAGAAGAAAAATTTAATTTACTATAGAGAAAATTGCGCAAAAAATTTCCTTTTTTATAATATAATTTCAACCCGTATTTTTATAAAAGCCATATTTTTATATTTTTAAGACAAATAAATTATTTTTGAATTTTATGATTAAGAAAAGGTTCGATGAAATTTTAAGTAAAAATTTTATATTCTGATGATATTCCGTTTTTTCACTAGACTTTTATCATTGGTGCAAATTTCAACTAAAAATATTTGGTTTTATTAATCAACATTTAGATGGCACTTTTCAATCTCCTAAATTTGCCACTTATTATCCTCTTTAATCTCTCATCGGGGATGAAAATCTATGTGAAACCCGAAGGGGCCATCTATGAAATTCGTATTTATTGTGGAAAAAATCGTGAAAAATTGGTGCTCAAATTTGAACAATCTGGAGTACAAAATATAGTGAAAAAATGGGATGCTAAATTCCTGCAAATTGAACGAAAAGATCTGGAGCTGGCCAATTGCAATGAGGAGGCACAAGAAGTGGTCATCGATGCTCTAAGTCCCAACAAAGTATATTTAATTTTTTTTAATTAGTTATTTTATAAATTTTATTTCATTATATTTTTAATTTTCAATATTTTATAGATCCAAATGACTGTACGCACCACGGTTGGTCAGATGAGCAATGAACAAACATTGGTGATGGGTATTCCGGAGCATGTGTTCACCACCAAAAATTTCACAATTATTAAACAGCCTAAACCTGCGGAAAAGGGTGATTTTATGAGTGGAAAATTTCATAAAAGAAATAGCAATGAAAAAATATTAAAAACACATATTTAAGTTCTTTAAAATATTCCTTAAAAAAATAATTTTAAAATGCAAATATACAAAATAAATAAAAAATAACATTAATAATTTTGAATTCGATTTTTTAGTAACGGTTGAATCAAAAAACACTGAAGAAGGTTTGTCGAATTCGGAAATGAATGAGGAAATAGGACAATTCAGTGCATCCACTAGTTCAGGTCATTTTTTGTTACAGCCAAAATTATATTTGGCTTAATAATTAATTACACAGCTAAATTTTATTAATTAATGAATTTTGATTTATTCATAGTGATTAAAGGGCGAAAAAGATGATTCTAAATTTAAAAAAGCATTAAATTTAATTGAATTAATGCTTAAATTTCTATTGAATTACATTAATATATGTAATATTTTTTGCTAGGATTTTCAAGAATGCACGAATTTCTTACCATCGGAATGCCATCTCCTAGTGATGCCAAAGAATGGCCTCAGCTAGTGGTGTATTGCTGGAAACAAAACATCGATTCCGTGACGACGCATCAGAGAGAAGAACGCAGTGAGAGCCGGTAATTTACTGATTTTTCAGGGTTAAAGTTTTTTGATTTTTGAAAATTTTCAGTGTGGTGTTAGGAGCTAGTTGGGGACAAGATAACCGGGCATTCATTTATCGGAATGAAAATGGTGGAAGTGAACTGGAAGGATGTACCAGGGATGGAGTTGTATTGGATTGGGGCAAAATGGTAAATGGAGCAATATTAAAACAATGTGAACTTTTTATGTAACAAAATAATTAAAACTTTTAATATGCTGGCAATATAATTAAAATTTAATTTGTTGTAGCAAAATTATTTAAAATGATGAGACGTTAAAATCTAGCAAAATATAATAAATTGTAAATTAAATGTTAAGATGATAATATTGAAATTTAATAAAGGAAATAATAATAAAAGATAAAATAAATTAGCAAAATAACTCTCTTTGTAATTTACTGAATTAAAATAATTACAGATATCTTTTATTATAGAAGAATAATCATATTGTAATTTATTATAGAAAAATAATTAAAAATGATAGGTTAAGATGCCAAAAATCGTAATTTAATGTATTAAAATAATTACAAATGATATTTTAATATAACAAAATAATCATTTTTAATCTACTAAAATAAAATTGGATTTACAGTACCAAATAATTACAAATAAACTTTAATGTAACAAATAATTACAATCATTAATATAATGTAACAAAATCAGTTAAAACTTAATCAAAATCCATATTTCCAAAAATTCAACATTTGAAATTTCAGCGCATACTAATGCCTCAAAATCGCTTTCTTGAAGTGGACGAGTTGGTTGCGAGTTCATCTGAGGAATTACGTTCTGATCAGTTGGCCAAAACCATTTTCACTTTTGACAACAAACTCAATAGTTGGGACCATGATTTGGTTTACCGTGTGCTAGTCTATTGCTACAAAATGGGAACAGAAAGAAAGGCAATGCTTTTGTTTGGTTTCGGCAACCAATCAATTTTCAATTCTTATAAGGTAATACTATATTGTTATTAATATATCAAGATTCCATAAAAAACTTTCATAAACCATTTATTTATAATATTTCAATTTAAATTAGCCATACTATCCTTCAAGAAATGCTAAAATCAGTTTTTCTTTTATAATAGGCAACCGTATCGATGGTACCGGACCATCAAATCATAATGGAGACGCATTGTGAGGGCGGAAAATTTTTGGTGGATGTTTGGCGCTGGAACATCGTTTATGTGAGTTAAACTATTTAATATTTATAATCTAAAAATATTTCTGTATTTTTTATAAATAATGTTTTTAAGAAAATCTTAGAAATCAAAAGAAAACGAGAAACACTAGAAACCTAATAAAGATTAGGTTTCTAGTGTGTGAGTGTATAAAAAAAAGAACAATTAGTCCTCAACCATATAAAATGTTTCATCACATAAAAATTCATATTTATTTTTTTCTATTAATTGTCAAAATTTTCATAATTTTTCTAAATTTTCATAAATTATCTTTTATAAAAAACAACATTACATATTTCCATATTCAGGGTACCTTTGAATTTGCAGAGTTGAAGAATGAAGAGCATTTGCTGGTTGAAAAACAATGGAAATCAAAATCGAAAAATTAAAATTTATGAGTTAACTATATATCGACATTACAATTATTAAAAATATTTTTCAATTTTTTATCTTAAACTTTTGATAAATTTATTGTTCTTTTTTATTATGCATAAAAAATTGAATACAATGGCAGAAAATTTTTGCAGTAAAACCCTTTTTTAAGATTCGGCACCTAACCGAGGGTTTTCGAGGTTTTCGACATAATGGCTGATTCAGTTTTCGAAATTCAAACATTATTTAGACCGAAAGTCGAAAAATCGAACAAAATTTGTTCTCATCGTTTTTTCAGATTTCGCACAGCTTTTGAGGCTATTCGAGGATTCTGAATCCAAATCTGATGTCAGATTTATCTCATTATCAAACTAAAATCTAAGATTACAATTACAACCATTATTAGATTTTTTCAATCATTGATTTTTAATTTTTTCCCAAACCGCTTTATAAAAGCTAAAGAACGGTATAAAATATAAAATGGATTATAAAGAGAGAAAAAACTAACTTGTAAGTGCCCAGCAATATCCTATCGAAATCCCCTTCCTCTAAAAATATCCTTTTTGGCGGTTTTCGCCGAAACGACTCAACACGCATTTGGAGTTCTATTGAATGGATTTTTATAGCAAAAATGATGCTTGATTTTTATTTGGAAAACGAATAAAAAAAATAATTTTAGAAGGAGCACAATTAGTGATATTTACGTCTCATTCTTTACTTGGGATAAATTAAACCTAACAAAAAAATTGTATGATCCAATGTGTTTGAAATAAAAATCAAATTTTCGCTAATCCCAAACATAAATGTGGATTCTAATTTAATCTAATATCTAGATAAAGAATTAAGGTCATTTAAGTCATAATGATTAAGTTTTATCTGATTATATTTCTTCATTTTAGTAATTTTAACATAAATAATGAATTTTTTTTTCAATTTATGTCATTCCTATTAAACGAGAATTATTTGAATTCATATTCAGATTTTTCCGACACTTAAATTAATGGAAACTAAAATGATTATGATTCGCATAATTGTCCGTGAATTTCACGAAAATTATTGATTTAATATATTATTATTATTCCATTAAAAATACATTAATTAATCAACAATTTTTTGGTTCCAACTCATAGGATTCACGTGAAAAAAACACTTCCTGATTTCATGGTTCCGGGTAAAGGATTTATAAAGAACATATATAAATGAATGATTAATTCTTAATATGTTCATTAATTAGTTGAAAAATAATTAAAAATTGAATTTTATTCTAATTTATATATTTCAACATTGTAATCTTATCATTAACAATGAGAATAATTTTCAGATTATCCAAATTTCCTTAACCGGATCCAGACTAATGCAGATGTACCCAAAAAAATTTTCCTTTTCCTAATTTCCACTTTGCAACTTTCAACACCGTAATTTTTCTTAGGTCACAAGTTTAAATGGAGAGAATTTTTCCCAAAATTTTCTATAACCAAGATTCAGAATCGGAAATTCCATCACTGGAATTTCCGATAATAAAATGTTTCCGTGCTGATTTTTTTCGACTGGATGTTCCTAATGTATACATACCGGAATCTTTACGCCTTATTTTTAATCCCGTGATTGGCAATTAAAAAATAAAATTAAGAAAATAAAAGACCAATTTATTTCTCTAACTAACATCAAATTACTAAAAGAAAACACGTGTAAAATTCGAAAAAATAATTGTAAAAAACATTTTTTCGACGCGATCACAACCAGTTGATTCTGTCCATCCGAAATGCGAAATTTTGTCCAATTTTTATTTTACTGCAACATGGATCACTTCCTCGAAGTTGTCGAAGCTGAGATTGGCCTGAAGATAAAATTAATTTAAAAAAGTTATTTTTTTATTTTCCCTCTTTTCTCACATGCACAACATTCCAACGGTAGATGAGCACCCTGAACATTCTCTCATTGCACTGCTCCAATTTATGATCCCTGAACCGCGACATCTCAACCACCGCCCGACCATCGGATGCCTAAGAATTTTTTTTGAAAAATAATTTTTAGGGTGTTTAATTCAGGGCATGTTTTGAATTCAAAAGTAAATATATAGATTTTTCTAAATTAATTAAAAATTGCAACAAAAGAATCAGTTTTTTTTATTTATATCTGCTTAAAATCCTGAAAGTTAGAATTTTAAGTAAAAACTTAAAATTTTAAGTTTTAAAACCTTTATGTTGTTAAGAGAAAAGAGGGGCGAAAATCTTAGATATATTTTTAAAAACAAAACATAGAAAGTTTCAAAAATTATATTAAGATATTTAGTCATGGAATAATGATTATAAACCTTTGAATATTTTTTTGAATTTAGGATAACCTGTTCGCCAGACCCGAAGATCAACAAGGAATCGTGATGTTCTGGCCTGAAGCAATAGACCAAAACGCTGAAAGCCCCGTTCCACCGAGGACCGATTCCTTGAGGAAAAAATTAGTATTTTTTAAATGGTATTCATATGAGTTGAAACATTAAAGGTCAATTATTGTTTTTAGAAATTTTTCATTTTCAATCTTTGTAGATTCGCATTTAATTTTGGGCGAAATTGTTTGTAATTTTTTTTCTAATTTTCATTATTTTCCTTTTCCATTTTGGCAAACCATATATTATTTTATTTTCAAAAAATTCAGAAGATTATTTTCTTTAGGTGGTTCTTATTTTTTAGATGAAAATTAGTTCCAAAAAAATCACGAATCAATTCATTAAAAATTTTTTCAAAATCCTCAAGGTATAAAATTTTTTGGATTTTTGGATTTTGGAAATCAAAAACTTAAAATAGCCAAATAATTCTATTTAGAAATTCAGAAATTTTTCTACCGTTCGCCTGATATCTGTTTCTCTCCTCGTCATTGTCGAAGGTGAACACCGTCACAGAGTTGGTCAGATCGCCCTCCCAAAAATCGGCAACCTCGATTTGAGCCGACTTCATGAAGTGGGACATTGGCATTTTGACACGCCACTAAAAAAATGCAAAAAATTGCATTTAAAATTTTATATTAAATATTATATTAAAAAAACAATGGCCACTATCTATTTAAAAAATGTTGAAATTTTGCAAAAATAATTATTAAATATATTAATTACAAAAAATCATAAATTCGAGAAAATCACTAAAATTGCTTAAAATAAAATTTACAAAATTAATTGAAAATTTCAAAGAAATCAAAGAAATCAAATTTAAAGTAAATTATTAAAAAATGTTAATGCGTAAAAGATAATTTCTAAATAAAATATTTTAAAAGTGACCGCATTATTACAGGACAAATTCGTTATCGGACAAGCATTTCTCACCTTTGCGCGACTCATTTCATTCCTGAGTGCCAATATCACTTCCTCCGACAGGCATGAGCTGAGCTCGCTGTCCCCGTTTTCCAGGCCATATATGGCCACCCGTGCGTCTTTGCCCCAGGTGCGTCCCAATGTGACATGTGTCCCACTTTTGTCCCCGACATACTGCGTCGCGGGCCCGCCCACGTCGCGTTTCAGGCAAGTCACCTGAAAATTCAAATGAGCCTAATTCAATTCGAATGGTCCATAAAATTTTTTTTCCAAAAATCTTTAATTCGAAAAAATCTTAAAGCTGCAATAAAAATTTCTCCAAAATTTAAAAAGGTTTATTAAATAGCTATTTATTTTGTAGCTAATTTTTACCCATTTTTGATAGATACTATTTCTTTATACATATTGCATTTGAAAAGATATGTTATTTTATTACTAAATTTAGCCTTATATGATGCTCTAAATTTAAGAGAAAAAAAATAATTCGTTGATCATTTACCGCATTTTAATTTGTTTATTTTTCTTTATCATTATCAAAATTTTCACAACAAAATTAGACATTCCCAAAAGTTTTATATAATTAGTAAGGTAAAAATTTTTTTCCCAAAATTTGATGTAATTGAAAAATAAATTTTTTGTCAGTAAATTTTCCTCAATTTGAAATAATTTTTAACCATTTTTTACTTCAATTTGTCCATTTTCCGGATTCGGTGGCAGAACAAATGTTTTGATGGCCAATTCCAGCTCGGCCATTCCAAGCACCAATTTTACCATGGAGTTCAACAATTCCGCCGTTGTGATCATGCTGGTTTGGACCTGAGGCTTTATTTATACATTTTATCATATTTGAAATTCAAATATTTAGTGCCAACTGGCAAAAAATACTTATTATGGTAACTATAATTATGGCCGAGATAATCACTCATTTTGACCTTTTTCTTGGATATGGCCATAGGTTAGTTTTAGGTTCACTTTAATTTTTTTCTTTCCACCAAGAATATGGTCTAATAAA